>JAUMHQ010000052.1:2022267-2039427 GCA_032361165.1 Enteromius paludinosus | reverse complement strand
TGTTACGTCCACGAATGCATTTGTTTATTTAATATAATCGCAACATTTGCTGTAATGTAATCGCACAGGCTGACATCACGATTGCGGTATGATTAATCATGCAGCACTAAAATTATATATACATATACACACAGACAACTTGGCGCTCCAACACTATATCTATTCCACTCGTTTCAGTTGAATTTAAAAATTAACCCTTTAAACACTACAGTTCTCTATTTTTTTTCTACTTTTTCTACTTTTCTTTATATTAACTAAAAAATGACCAACAAAAAATGGTATAAGACTAACCAAGACTTGGGCACAGTTCTTACATATTATTGCTCTTTTGTGGGTTTTGATTGCTTTTATTGTTCTCATTTCTAAGTGACTTTGTAAAAAAGCGTCTGCTAAATTACTAAATGTAAATCTCCTCATTTCGATTCAGTCTTTATGAGTCCAGCACACACACGACAAACCAAAACATTCACACAGGAGGATATCAAAGAGGAGGGGCTCGTTTTCTTTCTTTCAAAGGCTCTGTGTTGTTGTGGGAGGTCTAAGTTGTATGAGGTTGCAGCAGCAATCAGATTTTGGCTGGTTCTAAGGGTGAAATATTTCCATTGATTCAGCAGTTTCTCTCAACGCTTGCGTTTCAGCGAGAGGATTGGCTTTCTTTCTCACATGTGCAGAATGTCAGCCATCACTTTGTCCCAGAACACACACAGATGCTGCACAATGACAGAGGCTCAGGGGTAGTGAACACACACAAACATTTCCACACAAACACCACAAAAGGACCTGCAAGCTTTTGTGCATCAGGGACTGTGAGAAATGGGATATACATACTACATGCATGCACGTAGATATCTGCATACAAGCGCTCACCTTTGTTTTGGGGTAGTCACGGACTGCAGAGCGCAGTAGTTCAGACACATCGTCCTGCATTTCAACCAGTGCTTTGTGACTTCCTGACAGCTTCTACAACAAAAAAACAACAACAAAAAAACTTGTTACATGCTGTGTGCAAACATCATCTCATTTAGATGTGATCTCATCACAGGATTATTTGATGAATAGAAATTTTACAAGAAATTCAAAATCAAACTCCTTTACAGTATTACGAATGTCTTTACTGTCACTTTTGATCATTTTAATGCATCTTAGCTAAATTAAATATGCATATAACTGTAAAACTATTTCATTATTAATAAGGCTTGTAATTATTTGATTCAGGTTATTTTCTGAAAGACACACAAATCCACTGTTAAGAGCACAAACTAGGTTGCGCAACTTCCACTTCCTGGCCAGCGCCAGCAAGTATTTCCGCAGTGTTCATTCACCACTGCACACACCCACGCTCACTCCACTGTTAATATTGCAGCAGCAGAGAGAGCTGCTTGCATAATGCAACAGTGCATTTACACCCAGCAGCAAAGGTCAGTACAGTCTCTTGCATCTGGCCATTAAGGTGTGTTGCGGAGCATTTCAAGAGTCTTGAACACATGAATATTTGAGATGCCAAATGGCCACCGAGTCAGCTTTGTCTGCCAACATATCCACAATGATAGGCTGGAAAATTTGCTGACATCCACTGAGAAAGAGACAGTGAAAGGTACAGAATGTCCTTCTTTACAGGGCTCACAGAAGACCTCTGCTTACGGTGTTAGTTGCAGGCAACAGGGCTGGAAACTAACTAAAGGCAGGTAGCACCAGCAAGTCTCGGTGCTGCAAACAAGAATTGTGAAAAACACAAACTAAAACTATGCTGCCTTAGAAGACACATTATTTTGGTGGAATTTTAAAGCAGCATTATATCCAGTACCGTTTGTAGATACAAAATTACTGCTTATACTGAGCAAGGACACATTAAATTGATCTTCACTCAAGGCATAAAGTTACAAGAGATTTCTTTTTCAAATACATGCAGCTTTCGAATTCAAAGAATCCTGAAAAATGTATTAAGTTTAAAATGAAAAACATTAAAAACGGCAATCACCTTTTTTCAATATTTATAATAAAAAGTATATATATATTTATTGAGCATCAAATTGACAAATTAGATTTATTTTGTGACACAGATCAAATACTGATTTGCATTGTAGACAGCAAAGCAACCTTTAAAGCATAAATCATTAAATATGTTGAAGAACGTCAACATTTCACTTTAAAATGTTCTTAAAACATTCCTTGGTGACATTTAAAGTAAAAAAATCATTATCATTTCAATACATGCTGTCACAGATGTGAATCAGGCTCAGTTAATCTGTATGCTGCATGAGGACCGGAGGAACTGACAAAGCAGAGCATTCAATCTCCATATGGGCATTACCCTTCATTTAAATTAAATGACATCAAGACAATGGAGTGGTCACTGACATAATCCATCAATCACGATCAGTTAAGAGCTGTGATTTGTCTCAATCATGCACATGCATTATTCAAATAAATATGGGAAGTCTGACTTCATTAACTAACAGGGGAGGCAGGAAGCCAAAGGAGCACACATTTCCACTTAGCAGCTCGCAATGAGAATGCTAATGTACAGTGGCAAACTTAACAGGGGTGGCACATCCCCTGCAATGGAGTGTGAGGAGGAGAGAGAAGACTGGCTGTCTTCCAAACTCAGATTCCTTGCAGTCTACAGAGAGAACAACATTAATGGTTCCTCACAGGACTAAACTAACTAATTAAACTACAAGAAAATATTAATAAATGCTATATTAGCATATACATAATACTAAAATAACTCTAACAGCAATGAATTCTGCGATTAACATTTCCATGATGCACACATGTAATGCTGCATTATATATATATATATTTTTTTTTTTTGCCAAAGTAGGTATCTATAATGATGCATAACTCTGCTACTCGCAAAATCCTTTCTGTTGGGAATGTCTCTATGACTCTGAACATCCCTAGTTAGGAAGCTCACTGGCCAATACGCTTCTTCCGAGGACACCTCTCGGAGAAAGTGAAGGATTTAAAATCTGAGTCAATGCATTCAAGTGAAGCTATGATTACCTGTTGGAAGGGGTTGACCTGACCCACGTTACATGTGAGGTAATACTGCAGGATATCTGCAAAGAGAGAGAGAGAGAGGCAGTAGGTCAAGAGCAATGACATGAAATAAATCCAACTATTTATCTCCAAGATGAACACCTACTCGACAGTTTTTCCTTTTTCCTTGCATCAACATGCATATAAAAGTCATTATAAACCTTCACCAATCTACAAATTGTTTCTCTTTTCTTTCTGCCCAAAGCAGATGAACCCACACACTGACACGCTGTTATTTACTGAGCTCAGAAAACCCACAGCTGCTATGTCAGGTTTCTATTTTTCCAACCACCAGCAACCCAGGTTCAGTCCACAAATGCCTCGCTCACCCAAACTAAGCCGAGCATCTAATTTTCCAGTCAACACACAAGAGTCAATAACTGATCCCAGACCAAATCTGCAGATCTTTTTGCACCAATATTGGAGGAAAATCTGTAGGAGGAACTTGCCAAAAAGTTTTGACTTGAAGGGATCATTCAAACATGTTTTGACAAAATCCAATGGCCTTCTGACCCTGTACAGACAGACCCAGAAAAGTAGTGAGGACATCGTTAAAATAGTCCATGTGACATTAGTGGTTCAACCTTAAATTTATGAAGCTAAAAGAAACACGTCGTGGTACTCTCATGAACGCACATTGAAGACTGACACAGAAGAGAAGAACATGTTGAAGGAAGTCATTATTTTTTATTAGTTTTAGGGCCAGGACTTTAACGCGTTAATTTAGATTAATTACACAAAAAATAACGAGTTACATTTTTTACACCTTTGCACTTATTTTTGCACCGTGGAAGATTTCTCACTGGATGAGTTTGGGCGGACCGATTATACTGGAGCACCAACTAGTGTTTCTAATGTTCTGAATGTACTTGAAAGTAGGGATACACCGATCCAGATCGGCTGATACGTATGCGCGTCATGTAATCAGTGGTAAATGCCATCAGGTGCGTGATTTCACATTGAGACGTATATACTACACACAGCCGTTGTTCACTGACGAGCTGATAACGAACATGGTTTTGCACGGCTCGTCAGTGAACAACGATCTGTGTGTAGTATATACGGCTCAATGTGAAATCACACACCTGATGGCATTTTCCGCTGATTACAGGACCGGAGTTCTGACATTTTATCCTACCTGTCAGAATTTCCTATCCGGGCTTACTGCGCACGCGCATATCAATATTGCATTCATAATTAATATATTTGCATTAAAAATAAGGGTAGGTTTAGGTTTGTTTGAGGTGTAGACATTAATAAAACAATTTAACAGGTAGCATTTTCTGATATCAAATTGTACTACCTATTTTCTCATCGGAGGTAGCAAAATCTGATAAGGTAGGATGAATCGTTAGAACCGGGCTTTACTGACCAAATGTTTAAACATATCGGCCAATCTGAATCGGTGCTTCCCTACTTGAAAGTATTGTGTTTAACTTAAAAAAACAGGTTTACAGAAGGTCTACCTACCTATAGGGTTCCTGAATTTCTGAAATGTAGGCTACTATATATCTAAATATCATTGCTACACTTAATGGCAATATTGCACTGGTCTGTTGGACTTGGTTGAACAAAAATAAACAATAATTTGTTGCTTAAGCTTATGTATTCAGTCATTATTCAATAATATACTGAAAATCCATATGAAAAAAAAAAAACTTCTCACTGTTCTCAGGTCAAATATTTATATGCGATTAATTTCGATTAATTAAATTAAAGCTTCTAGTTACTTAGATTAATTTTTTTTAATCGAGTCCAGGCCCTAATTCATTTTCTTTGCACACAAAAAGTTTTCTCATAGCTTCATAACATTAAGGCTAAACCACTGATATCACAGACTATTTTAACAATGTGTTCACTACTTTTCCGAGCCTTAAACGTGTCAGTGGCTTTGCGGTTTATGAAAGGTCATAAAACTCGGATTTCATCCAAAATATCAAAACGCACGACACAAAAGTTTGGGGTCCCACACTTTTTAAATTGTGATCATTAAAACGACCTCTTAATGAATCTAATCTGGGAATGGAAAGATGAATGGAAATGAAGAGCTAGACTGCAGTATAAAAAAAGAGCTCTTTCTATTTCTGCACAGGAAATGGTACTAATTCACACAGTCCTCTCACAAACCTCCACACGCCAACGCAGATGGAGTCTTGGGCCATCTTCATGCGCAGCTTGCAGCGGGTTGCATGGACGCGAATCAAAAACAGACACATGCGTCAGAGCGGTGGGTTTGTTGAGGAGGAGTGTGATGCTTTCATCACCATCATTACACACACGGCTGCAGTCACAGGGAAAAGTAAGACCTGCTTATGAACAAGCCAATTCCCCCATCCCATACAACCGGCCTCCCTGATTGCACTATAAATGGCATAATTATGGCAATGATGAGGGCAAATAAACTGGCCTCTCAATTATATCCATGGACGGCTGTATACAAAAGGCTAAACTGAGCAGCATTCACTTATAGTGTGGTAGTGGAGATCAGCGCTGCATTTGTAAGATGTAATAGTATTCAGTGAGAGGGCCAGAGCCCCACAGGCTCATATGTCATGTGTAAATGACCTCCAATAATTGGCTGTAATATTGGGTGACTGGTGATACCCATATAAAACGGAACAAAGACAATGGAGTGGCTTCCAAAAACGATCTGAGAGGAGGCAGAGCTTTAAATCCCATTCAGGCCGAGATGACTGCAGGCTGTAAAAGATCCTGATTCACGGGAGGCAGGAACACGCCAGCAAACGGACAGATCTTATTTATGAAGTGTGTCATAGCTTTTCTTTAACGATGATTATAAAACTTAAGATCCTTCTGAGACGTTATCAGATGAGTAACGGCATTCATAATGGAGGACTAGTATATCATGCATTACACATGTTTGGACTACTGTCTGAAAAGAATTTTTAGTGAACATTAAGTAGACTTGATATGGATAAACTCTCCAATGTCATTAAACCCCCCCCCCCAAAAAACCCAAAAAGACACTAGTAGGTTTGCCCATCACAACAGAGCTTATTTACATGTAGAAGTAGCCAAAGCATTGTGCATAATTTTTAAAAGTTATGTTTTTGGTATAGAAATAAGTAAAATTCGTGTATGTGTTTTTATATTATATATATATATTTACTGTTATGAATTAAATGAAGAAAATACCAAGTTTCCTAGATTTATGATTTTAATTTGAATTAATACTTCAAAAAATGCATCAAAGTTTATAAAAAAAAAGGTCCATAAGGGCTCTTTAAACAACTAGATTTAGTATAAACAGCACAGCGCAGAAGACATGCTGGGATACATACTTGAGGCTTTCCTCATAGAACAGACACGATGGATGGCACAGACAGGTGTGCTATTTGTAAGTAGAGAAAGGTCTTGGTTCTATTTTAGGGAAACGCAGTAGGATGAGTCAGTCTAGGACAGTGATAGCCAGAAGGAACACACTCACAGCTTTCCTTGTGGTCTCCATCTATAGGCATTAATGCTTCTGGCTGAATTACTTCTCCAAATATAATTTTAAACTAAAGAGATGTAATTAGCGGAAAGGTGTAAGCTAAGATCTGTTGTGCATATTTTGATGTTATTCCTGAAAATTAGATTCCACAAAATATATAGTCACTATGACTGACAAACTCCCCAATTTTAATAAACAGTTTTGGGTGAACTATCCCTTTAAGGACTTATTTAGAGCAAATGAGAGGAAGACTGCAGATAGGAAGAACACAGATAAGAATAGAGCCCAGAAGACACACAATTACATGGGTGCGTGAAGCTGATAGTCACATGGTTTCTCATCCTCATCCTTCAGCAGTTTTCTCTTTCTTTCCTCTTGTCTCTCTCTTCTTCTCATCTCAGCCGACCAACAAAAGTGATTAACAGATGCCAAAACTGACATATCAAACCTGCTTCTACTACATGAAGCATATAGAGAGCCACATGTATACAAATACACTTCTGCTTTATTGAGTCATAACCTCTGCAACTCCATCTCTATCCACAGGTCCTCCATATTGAAACCATTTAAACACATTTAACAGGATTCACACATGTTCTGGTCAGTGCGAATCCTTCCTTTCCAAGGATTTAGTCATAGGAAAACCAATTTTCAATGGGCCGTACCCTGAGTCCACCTAGATTAGTCTTAACCAGAATATGTGATCCTGACTTTCCAACATCAACATCTTGCTCTGGCCACCCAAAGAGGAATGCTCGGACAAGCAAAACAAACACAGACTGATTTACTGAACATGCAGCCTCCTGTGGATAATAAGGTCACTTTGAAGAGGAACTGCTGTGTTGAGTAACGCTGATAAAGTGAGGAAGAGAAAGTCAAATGGAACAGCTTCCTCTCTGAGCCAACAGGAAACGAACGCCTGCGTGACCGCTCATCCCTCACAGAACACGCTTCTCTGTCAGGAGATGTAGGACAGACTAAATACAGAGAGACTCGCAAGTGATTCACAATAACACCTGCTAGATTAAGCATCTTACTCACAAATCAGCAGTACATGGAAGACACGAGAGAAGAAAAAAAAAAAAAAAGATATGCAATTTCTGTGAGATCTGAAATAAAACTCTAGATTGGAGT
The DNA here is from genome assembly GCA_032361165.1 of Enteromius paludinosus. NCBI lineage: Eukaryota > Metazoa > Chordata > Actinopteri > Cypriniformes > Cyprinidae > Enteromius > Enteromius paludinosus. The sequence continues at coordinate 2,031,797 of JAUMHQ010000052.1, read as the reverse complement.
GAAATGAAACAAACCTTTCTTGATAAGCATATACTGCTCTGACACCTCGGTCATGTACATGTCAGGCGCCGCACAGAAGTCACTGAAGCCCTAAAATGAGAAAGAAAAGCAAACAAGGGATATTAAAGGAGTATATTCTACACTTTATTGCATGCCGTTTTCTCCTGGAGGTAAAGATTGCATTATTCAACTACTCTACAGACAGCTTATTCATTGATCAAATGAGACAGTAAAGACATTTTAAATGTCACAAAAGATTTCCATTTTAAATAAATGCTCGTACGTTGAACCTCCTATTCATTTCAGCTTTTTTTTCTATTCAACTTTCTATGGGAATTAAAAAAGGAAATCAGCAACAACCATTTTCAAAATGGATAAGATAAGAATCAGCAGTTTAAAAGGATTTCTGAAGAACCGTGAGACAGTAAAGACTGTAGTATTGCTGCTGAAAATGTAACTTTAGCATCACAGAATAAATTACATTTTAACATATTTAAATATTTCACAATATTAACCACTTTACTCTATTTTTGATCAAACAAATGCAGCCTTGGTGACTGGTAAGAGCTAGGCTTCTTTTAAAAACATCTTACCAACTCCAAACCTTTGAAGGGTGAGTATTTATACTTTAAGCTGGGATTTTTTGCAACAGTGTTTAATTAGCATTCTGCCAGCTTGCTGTGCTTTAACTGGTTGACAAGTGTTGTGTTTTTAAGATGGCATGTCAAGCTAAAAATAGTCTAACATGCACCTTAAAAAACCCCTCAGTTCTGTTTAACTGCATTTTGCAGTAGCAAGAAAACATCTCATCTAAATTTCCCCTAAGAAAGGCAGCCAATCAAGCCCTGGTGAAACTAACCTAGCCACATAGGTACTTTCATACAACTGATTAGCCAACTCGTAGTAAGCAACACACTGACTAGTCTGTTTTGACCAGCTTTGATTTCGATCTGTAGGTTTGTTGCTATGACCTTGATTATGTTTGACTAACTACTGTTAATGTGTAGATTCGGAGTGTTAGAGCATGTATACAAAATTGCCATAAAAATGTCCCTTTTAAAGCAGTTTTATAGTGTAACTATGCTAACGAGACTGCTAATCACAGATAGAAACTATTACTGGTTGCTTTATGTAACTCCACAGTTATTATTTGGGCATACGCAGTGGGATTTCAAGACGAAGCAGCATCACTACAATACTGTCCTGCCTCTGTGTGGAGAAGCGTTGCCATGGAGACACTCACCGAGGAGACAGCCAGTTCCAGACCCAGTGAGCCCCAGCTGATTACTAGCGCCAACACACCCAGAAAACACACCCTGAGAGAAAGAATACAGATAATCAGCACTCTGCCATCATTATATACAGTGTATACATATTATCTTCTAAAAGGTTGGAAACCCCTCACTGGGCTTTTCTGCTTAGAAAAACCCTTCATCCCACAACAATTTACATCCCACAATAACTTTCATCTATAATATGAATTTAATGGTGCTAAAATTATAGAGGCAACAGTGGGATTCAAAACCAATAAGTAATAAGCATACATGGATTGCTATCCTCCATACAGCACGTTGTTATATTTGTACAAAAGAAACTTAATCTAAAATATCTGCTCACTTTCATATCCAACATCTGACGCCCACATTTGAGCATAACATGCCTAACATTTTGCAGATTAGCACACTGTATATATATATATATCAAATGTATCATGAAATGCCTTGAGTCAAGACTGAACTATGGCAACCTTAAGATTATGCTTTTAGCGAGTAGCAACTTTTATTGTAGAGCAAATCAGTATCCTGACATTTACCTTCTGACATGGCCTAAAGTCAAAACGGCCTTTTCACTATATAACGTGAATGCGAAATGTTAAATGTCCTAATGTATAGTGAATAAGATAAGTTAGAGGAAATCGGTAAGCCAGCTTCAGGATGGAGATGGTAGGCTTAATGTGAGCTCTAGCCCGGGGGGGAATGCACTGCTTCCTCCTAAAAGACACGGCAGGTTAACGGCCGTCTTCGAGACACAATGTCTCTATCCGTAACACTGTGTTTTGGCAGGTCTGGTGGAAGCAGTATCTACTAAATGACTGAACATGATCGGCCCCAAAACATGTCCCTGAGGTACTCCAGCACACATTTGTAACCAACATATAACTGAAGAGGCCTTCCAGAGAATATCTGGCTTGCTTACACACAATAGCTCTGTTCCAAAAATCTAGTATGCCGCCTAACTACCCAGACAGCATTTTAAGCTACACACTTCCACCACAAGGATAGGCACACCACACAAGACACCTAAGGCAACACTACATGCATGCTTCAATGAAAAAGCAACCTAGAATGAATAAAAAAAAATAAAAATAAAAAAAATAATAATTTGGTGGACACTGGAAAAAGTCTGGTGAAATCTTATATACTATATAACAGGGTTCCTCAAATCTTACCCTGAAGGTCCGATGCACTGCAGAGTTTGGATCTAACCCTAATCAAACACACCTGAGCATGTTAATCAGCGTCTTAAGGATCATTAGAAAACACAGGGTTGGAAGTAAACTCTGCAGTGCATCTGACCTCCAGGGTAAGATTTGAGGAACCCTGCTATATAAGAATGTTCCATCTAATAAAAATATACACTTTACCCAATGTTCGTGTGCTTAAAGTACAGTATGCAACAATGGGGTGCTCTATAGAGGAACTGATTTTTTAATAATTACTTACAGACCCTTAAAAATAGACAGACTGTGAGCTATGAATTTGTTAATCAATGGTAAAACGCTTTTGTTGAAAAAATCAGCATTATTTTAACTTATTTTAAAAAATATATATTTTTAAAATAATAATTCAAAAGTGGAATACCTGGTAAAAAACAAAATCTCCACCAATCAAAGAACTACAAGCAAATCGCAACAAAACATGGCACACATGGTTTTGAACCTTTGATTTTAAGCAGAAAAGCATTTGAAAAATCAGACAAAATGACAGTGGCAGAATGAAATAAAAAGTGTTTAATGGAAAAGAGGTCTTGGGAAAACACAGAGTTGGGCATTTAATGTTGGAAAAATGAATAGGAAAAATACTACTGAACATAAGGCTGCTGAAAAGATGTGTAGGCACTATGGCATTGTTAGCTGTGTTACATCTCTAAATGCACCCCGTATTAAATTGTATCCAGTTTGCCCTATACTGTCTTTTATATGAATATAATGTTATTTAGCCATTCGGCATAATGTGCATTTTTTCAGTTTGAAATGTTAGAAAGGTACATAAGTAGTGGTGAGCCTCTTAGCACTTCATATGAGGTAGTGTGGCAGGAAGTTACTTCCTATATAGAGCGGTTTGAAACAGTTCTAAAGTGTCCGTTTTTTTCGAGCTATGTTGTTCAGGCACTGTGGAGGGCTTGTCACGCTGTTGTTCTTCTGCTTTTCTGGGCCATCTCTGGTTTAAAACTTCCCAGCGGAGGGAGAATCAGAGAGAAAGAGACATTTTAACTTCTCTGTTGAAGCTAAACCAGAAGAGCATAACTAACACTTCTTAAATCAATCTGGTGTAACTGCTTTGACTGAGAGTCAGAAATCATTCATCACAACTTCATGGAGTGGATGGCTCCTGACAACTGAAAGATATTTGTGGGTCATTGACAAGAGCAGATTAAATATCTCTGGTCATTTCCCAGTTTCTGTGAGCTCTATTTTCCCTGGTGTACCACACATGACCCAAAGACACATCCATACGTCGAGCCTTACCCAATCAGAGTTCCTTTGGAGTTGCGGATGAGGCCGAATAGCACCAGCAAACAAATGAGCACATCAAACAGCAGCAGACCCAGGTAGCCCAGCCACCTAAAAACAACAACATATATTACAAACCCAGCAAAAAACAGCAGTCAATGTAACATATGCCGTATAACAATGTATTTTACTATATTTTTAATCAAATACGTGCAGACTTGGTAAAGAGGGGTGGGCAATATACTGGTATTAATTTGCTGACCGGTAGATGATCACCTCTATCGTGGTTAAACACTCATGTGACATTGCGGTGCTTTATTTTGAGCCATGGAAACACAATCAGCAGCAAAAGATAACTCATTTCACTATATGCACGCTGTCTGAGAGCATTAAAAGATGGTGCTAATAAAGCCACTTTATATAGGCTGTTAATTATCCTCGTAAACACAGTCATTTAAGTCTTTAGTGAAAGCAAACAGCTGAGAACAGTATATTGAATCCGGGCAGCTCTTAAAGTAACAGCAGTCTAATATTCCTGCTGTTTTTTTATTCATGTTAATCAAACAACAAAAGAGAGAAAATCTTTCACTTTTGGAACTTTAATAAGAAGTATAAATATTTAATTTTGCCATGAAAGAATGAAAGAATATGGAGTTTTCCTATACATGTGATTATTTTACACAATGTATGTAAATTTTGTATGTACTCCAGTGGGTTTTTTTATAAGCAGTTTCTTATCGTTATTTGACTGACTGTTTACTTGCCCTCAGTAAGCGATTTACATTTTTGGAAGATGTTATTTTTTTTTTGTTGATCAAATCCAAAATTATTTGGTTTTCTGGCTTTGTCCTTATTTTGGAAGCCTGAAATGAAACTTATTTGGCTTTTTAGGCGAACAAACAGACCTCGAAGCAATTTCTTTCAGAGAAATGTAAATGGCTGACGAGAAGTGGAAGGAGGCAGCGAGTGAACAGAATACTAATTTCTATTCTCTCTTAGAGAGCACTGTTCACAACTTATGCGATACAGAGACATCCTTTGAGCATTTTTTTTGCCCGAGACTTTTCTGGGTGGGGTGTTAGAAAGGTTTTAACAAACTGAAGCGCATTTCAAAATGTCAGTCAGAAACATTTGTAGGGTTGCTACAAAAGTTTCAGATACCAGTATAAGTATAATAACTCTCTCACATGTGTTCACAGTTCTCTGATGTCAGTTAATGATCACATGACATACACATAAATATATTTTTGCAAATGCTTTCAGAATTAAAGAAAGTGTATTCTCTTTTGAAGTTTTGAACTGATTTGGCACTAAAGTAGAATGTTTGACATTCGTTTCTTTCGGTGATATTGCCATTCTTAGCATCAAGACATCAAAGTACATACCTGTACCAGTCATATAGTTCGATCTGGGTTGCCAGATCCTCCAGGGAGATGGTGAGATCGCTCGAAAAGGGAATGTCAGCCATCTGCCGAACCAGCTCACTCCGCTGATCCTGGAGTTTCTGTACGATGGACAGGTAGTCTGTGTGTGTTGCATACTGGTCCTTTAGCACCCGAAGGTTCTCGTCCACAGTCTGGCTCTGAGCTGAAGTGCTTTCTGACACCTACAAACACACACATTTGCTTTGTAAACAAACAGAACAAACATCTGAGTATGTCACTGAGACTGTCAAGCTCTGGTGAGTTGAGTGTGCATCAGTGCCTCACCAGTCTGTCCACTCCTGACACGGTGCGGTTGGCATGGCGGAGGGAGTAAGTAAGCCGATTCACACCGTCACACGTTTCACCATTCCCGTAGAAACCAACAGCAATGCCAGCGCTGTAAGGAGACAACGACAAAGATGTGAGGAGGAGGGGAAGAGGAATAGAGGCCTTCAGCAGAGCCGTGGTAACCATGAGGAATAGGTCAGTAATGTCCCAAAAACCCTGCACACAGCCGGAAGAAGACTGAGACTAGGATCTAATTCAGACTCCATTGTCATGAATGAATTTACAGCAGGCTTCTCTAAAGAAGAGTAAAAATCTGAAATTATAATAAAATACTAAAAATAAAAAATTTAGCTTGTGTGTGTTTTTTATAATGACCATAAATACACTAAATGCACTACTATTACATTTATTTAGGTTAAGACTTGTTTTAAAGACTTTTTTCTTAACTTTTACTCCGTGAAGACTCAATTTACAGACAAAAATGATATATACTGTTCTTTCTAGTCATCAAAGAATCCTGAAAAAAGGCATCCTGGTTTAGATTGCTTTTAACATGAATTCAAATGCTTCTCAAGCATTGCATATTAGAATGATTTCTGTAAGATCATGTGACACCGAAAAATGGAGTAATGACTAACACATTAACATCAAAATCTATATTAATTAAAATATTTTTAATCAAATAAAAAGCAGCTTTGTTGATCGCAAGATGATATAAAAAAACTAAATATTATAGACGCCAAATTTTAAACAATAGTGTATGTAAACAAAGCATTAAATATTTTTTTGATGGGTTGTAAACAGGAAAGAGTGTAGTATTGTCTGAGAGAAATTAATTCTGAACATTATTGCATTACATATGGCGAATAACCCAAAGGTTGCTGGTTCAAGCCTTATAAACGTGAACCTGCCAATATAATAAACAGTCCTGTGCTTCAAAGCAACTGTGAACGCAACAAGAGCCCTAAAATGTTAGAAGAATGACTACTCACTTAATATATTTGTGTAGTTTGCAAATGCTTTTAGTCCAAGCATCTCTTTGCACATGTGAGAGAACCACAAGAGAAACCAGTGTTCAAATGATCGATAGCACTCTGTGAAACTCAACACAACATTGACTCAGACTGTCGGGCTACAACAACAGTGCTGGGAGAGGACAGATGCAAACCAATCGATTGCGTGAACAGCTTTGACCAACCAGAGAATGCCCTACAAACCCACCGAAGCCATTCACAGACCCTGCACCAGAGATACGAGCACCAACACCTCCGGCTTGAACTTGTTGCCTCTCCACCAGGTGGCAGAACAGCACAACCTGCCAACGGGGCTTTCAATCCCTCTCATTCCCGTTCCCCACCCTCTCTCGCTCAAGTATGTCACCCAACTCCATTGTAAAGCATTCAATGGCCGCTGCAATCAGCAGCCACCCCGCTTAAGGGGGATCTGCGGCTAAACAAAGAGCTATTCACCGCAGGACAAGCCCCACAGCTCTCAGAGTACATTTAAGACACATTCCATGCGTTTGCCAGTCTTGGGCCAAAGTCAAAGTATTAAGATTTCACAATGACGTGTGAATGCAAAGGACTGAAGTGCTGAAGCAATACGCAGGAAGCCACTTGAGTGAGAGTCTCTCAAATTGCTCTATATTTTGTAAACATGCAGATAGTTGTGCTTAACCGCCATGCTGTGTTGGTTTTGTTCTCCCTGTGCTGTGCTGTTCAGACGGGGCGTGTTGCGGCACGAATGTGCAGATCAGGAAGCAGATGTCACCACGCCGTCCCCCTGAAGCCACGGTCATGTGACCCATTAGAGAGGTCTCAGTGGAGTTCTCAGCATTCCTGCTACACTGTAAATCTGCTGGATAATCTGCATGAGCAAAGTTAACTAAATACACAAAAAACACTCTCACAGCACAACATGAATGGTTAGAGAGTGATATGAGGACCATTTTTTCTCCCATTGTTTGTATTAAAACAAATTCTAAAGCCACTTGTGTTTACATTATTACAGAACTATGCAATGACTTCACTGAGAAATTATCTGTTCGTAACAAGCAGAGGTACATATTGTGTTTCCCCAAGAAATCAGACAAGGGCAGCTGTAAGGTTTACTGGGTCAGATACATCAAACCATACAAGAGACTTCTAGATAATAGTTATACAGAGAGAAAGGAAGTGATTGTGGGCTCTAAGGCAAGATATGACCTGAGGACAGATCAATCAATGTTCCCGCAGCTGTGGCCTTTGGTGGTCCCATATATCTGCTGTCCTGTATTAAAGAAAGCTCAGTCTGTCAAAACAGTCTCTATTCTGGGCCACAGCTCTCATGGGTCCACACAGACATACTGCAAACAAATAAATAACAAAAACAAGCCACATGACTCACAGAAATCTATCCTAGCGCTCCCTAATGCCAAGAAGCAGACTTGAGTTGCATAACATTTAATAAGTAATGACCTGTGATTGTTGATCAATGTGAATGGGGTTAAATGCTCCTTAGAGAATAACACTCTACTGACCGGACAGCTCACGCTTAGCAATCTCATTACTCATGCTCGTCCTGGTGCGCCCTTCCCCCTAAAGCAAAGCGTCCCGAATCAGTAGGGATTTGGTTAAGTGGAGTGTCACACAGCTAAGACGAGACTAGTTTGGTCGCTGACTGTACCCAAACAGTATCTCTATATACAACAGCTATAGTTGCCAAATTAAAAAAAGAAAAAAGACACACATATAAACTGACAAGACCGAACATCTTTCATATGCGAGGAATACTAAAATTATTAAAATTATACTAAAATGAATAGAATCGAGAGCTTATGAATCAGTATCAAACCAGGAAATCTGCTATAAATAAGCATTTGGATATTATACATCGACCTACAATTGGACAGATGCAACATATTTCTAGTGCAAAAATGAACTGCACACTAGCTGCTGTGATGCTATCAGAGCCTTTGAAGTGGCTTCAATGTCAAGTCATGAGCTGATTAGCATAAACGCTGTAAAGGTTTCGGAGTCTTGCTCTGGATTTCCATAATCTTTAGTTATGCAGCGCAACAGCGAAAATGTGCCTGAAGCTGCAGACATCAGAAGTCCAAGCGTGAAACTTAGGTGCTCGTGCATCAGGAATGATTCCTCCAGGCTGTTTCACACCAACTACAATTAAACTATCTGACAGAGGTGAGGATCAAACTAAATCACTGATAAATCACTGAAAACAGAGCAAACTATACTAAACTACAACTATATCAATTCTGACTGAACAGAGTGCGTTTGAAGGGATTTCATCTGGACTAAATAATGAATGCAGTGCAACAGAATTCAAAAGAGACACACTCCTATGTACGATCAAATAACAACACTAACCCTAAATGTTACTCGCAATAAACACTTAAAGTAGGTGTTAACCTACACGACTGGTTGGACTGTAAGGGAATCTACAGTAACATGCTGTTTATGATCACTTCTCGGAGTCCTCATGAATCATTGATTCAGGACAGGGGATTGCATGTCTCAACCACATTTTGTAAAACATTCTTGTTCTTTCTGGTTTCTATTTGAGTGCTCATGTGTTTCTTTAAATGCATCCACTGAGACTTCTCGTAAAGCTCTCAAAATATGTGCCTTCATCAGCAATTCTCAGGAGGTTTCGACATACAATTTGCTTCCAAGAAAGACCATAAATTGCACAACTCTAGATTTCTGTTCTAATAGAAACAGAATTAGCCGATATATTTAATAACAAATTCGATGGAATGAGATAACCATCGGATGGTACACATTCCAATGGCTTTTTCCTAAACAGTCTGTTCTAGATCCACAGAGTCTACACAAAGACTGTCTACTGTACAGACGGCATGAGCTTGTTTCCTCCTAATGCACAAGTGAGTAGTCCATGAGTAGTCCACTTTTTCCACATTTCCTGTGCTGATTGGGGTGGAATAACTATTATAAATACAGTAAACTCAAACGCAAGAAATGGGTGAGGAGGTCTGTTTGAATGACGTACAAAGGAATTACATGGAAATCTGCAGAACGTTCAGTGGAATTCTGCTGGTGCAGTTATCATGCAGGTGTGCTGATGTG
>JAUMHQ010000052.1:1996490-2022167 GCA_032361165.1 Enteromius paludinosus | reverse complement strand
CTCTCCTCAGTGCAAGACACATGAAAGCCTGCATGGAGTTTGCTAAAAAACACCTGAAGGACTCCAAGATGGTGAGATTCTCTGGTCTGATGAGACCAAGATAGAACTTTTTGGCCTTAATTCTAAACGGTGTGTGTGGAGAATACCAGGCACTGCTCATCACCTGTCCAATACAGTCCCAACAGTGAAGCATGGTGGTGGCAGCATCATGCTGTGGGGGGTGTTTTTCAGCTGCATATATATATAATAGCATTATAAATGCTTCTGAAATAACATTACTGTACTATACATAGACATAATCAGATTAACAGATACAGTAGACACATGACACTATTGATACATGATAGATAAATGACGAAATGGGCCGTAGCAGAGGAGTAATACTGTACATCACTGTACGAATGTTTGTTAAGCAGTCTGACAGCTTGTTTTTTTTTAATGAGAATGTTTTGCCTGATGGGGGTGCAGCTCTGAATGAGCTGGGTGCGTTTCAGTATGTGTTGAAAGTGCAGCAAGGATTCAGCTGAGGGGAGATGAGTGCCTGTGACCTTTGCGGCTTTAGTGAGGATGTGTTTCTTTTATTTTTTATTTTTTGGTTGCTTAGGAAGTAAGCACTGCCATTCCACACACTGATGGGCAATGTCACAATCCTTTACATAATGGCAGAGTAAAATTGGACAAGAAGGTGCAGACAGGCTCCGTCTGACGATGTCTTTGATTTGCCTCTCTGATAAGGAGGTCTGTTTTGAGTTGCCATTTTAAAATGCTGTAAATATAAGTACCCTGGAATTTAAATAAGTCTGTAATCATGAGTTTTCACCCTGTTTGGCTGAGAAGAGCTGAACTAGTGTTTTGAATCAGAATAAAAATCAGAATTTAAATCTTAATGTGATGTCAGTTTGAATGACATTATGAGACAAAATGGAGATGAATTCATATAATATTAAAGCCATTTAATGAGAGCATGTTTATTAAAACACCTAAGTACATTTTTAAAAAGAGCACCTTGCAATAACGTCACATTTTAAATCAATGTTTTAATATTATGCCCCATTCAGACTACACAATTTTAGCCTGATTTTGCCACCATCTGCTTAACCAGCAAAAATATCATGTAGTCTAAATGGGGCTTTACAGCACACTAATGCACATGTAAAGTACTTGAATATAATTGTATCTGTAGCATGTAAATCAGTAATACAGTTACATAACATTTTAATGTAGTTAATTGCAACTTCATTATCTTGTCCAGGCTTCATTATTTCTAGGCTGGACTACTGCAATGCTCTCCTGGCTGGACTTCCTCTGAGCACAATCAAACCTCTAAAAATGGTTCAGGATGCAGCTGATTGATTAGTCTTCAACGAGCCCATGTCACACCTCTCTTTATCTCATTTCACTGACTCCCAAGTGCAGCTCACATTAAATTTAAGACATTGATGCTTGCTTATAGAACAGCCACAGACTCAGCACACTGCTATTTCTACTCACTCTTACAAATCTACATTCCCTCTAGAAGACTCAGAATGTGTGACTGGTCAATGCCTTGTGGTACCATCACAGAGACTCTGAAGTTCAGATATGCAAATTAATTGGAATTAACATGCAATTAAGTGCCCTAAGAAGTTTAATTCAGTTTGCATCTTATTTGTTTAATGAACATTATTTTATTTATTAATTTATTTTGACTATTTCTTAATATCATGTCACTAATAAGCATAACAAAAGATGTTTACCCTGCTTCTTGTTAGAACTTGATTCTTAATAGCTAACTATTACTGGAACTTCACAAATTCTTATTAAAAGTGGAACTTATTAGATTTGAAGGTCTAGCATAAGGGGTTGTTATTAGCCAACAGCTTTTATTGTTGTTACACGTACAATAATAATCACCATTATAATCACTGTAAATACCCCCAAAAAAATCATTTTAAAGCGTTCCTGATTCATATTGCATGATTAATTAACTTTTGCTAATATCAAGCCTGCTTGCATTCGCACATTTAGCTTATTTTTCTAGGACTAAAAGAGATCTCAGGATTTTAATACCTTTTTTCAAATAAATAAATAGGTTTCCCATGAACATCTCCAGCACTGCAACTGTCAATAAAGCAGGGAATTGTTGATGTGGTATAATTAGTTGGTCAGGGCATCATTTGCATTCCCCTGAAAGAGGTCTCAGGCAGCTGTCATTCAGCAAAATCCTGTGAAACCCCGAAAGCGGCGGAACCCAGAGCTCCGCAGAGACGTGGTTCATGGATTTGGGTGCTATTCTTTTAGTTACTCATCATAATGACTCCATTTAGTTGGTCAATGACCCATTTAATGGCACAGAGCAGGCTTTGGAAGCACTGCGTCCTTGGCAGGGCAGATTTTGCAGCTGCCCTGGCGTATGCTACCTTTAACCCAAACTGTGGCCCCTCTCAACAACCCCAGCATCCCTGCCATTTCCTTTATGCACGAACCAAGAGGAGCTCCAAATGCGACAACAGCCTCAAACTGCATGGAATACAAGGTGTAGTTTAATTAATTAAAGGACAGCTTATATTTAAAAATCTGAATATTTTAATTATAATTTTGAAAAATCTTATTTGAAAAATTATCAGGGTTTTTCAGCAGTGTAGTCATTTACCAAATAAATATCTGATTCAATGCTAACAAACAATATCGTTTTCTAAAATGGACTATATTAACCTCATCTGGCGATCTTTTCATTTCCTGTCTTCAATTTGAGAAAATTCTATGTGGTAAACCACTGACTTAACAAATTAAAATGAATCATGAACAATTTCAAAGCTTTTTGCAAACCTCTTTGAACAATTAAATTAAAAGAGTGATTCTTTCATGAATCTGGCATCATGCACTTCTTAACAGCTGCTAGAAAACATTTGGGCAAAAAAGCCCATTTTAGACATTCTACTAGCTATAAGTAACTTTGTAACTACATCTCAACTAATTCTAGTTTATAAAACTAATTCATGTCTACTAACTCTCAGAGTGGACCGTTAGGGTAGGTTTAGGGTTAGTGGAATAAGCTGACATATACTTGCAAAGTTTCTGATAGTCAGTATGTAATGTGTTGTGGATCCTTTCAAATCAAGAAGATATTAAGCAGACAGTCTACTAGTACTCTAATGACTGCTAGTTTACATGTAGTTGCAAAGTTACTTAATGTTAGTAAGGTGGACTATTCAAATAAAGTATTACCAAAAAACATCTAGAAAATATATTAAATGCTCACCTTGTTTTAGAGTTGCATTTATCAGCACATACTGATCTGTACTTATACTAATATTTAGTAATAATACTTGGTGTGAACATAGCCGTTATGACAAGACCCTGACCTACATGTAAGCATGCATGTGCCAGTGCCCACAGAAGATCAGACCCCATATGGTCCTGAGGAGCATATAACCGGCACACTAACTGCGAGCTCCACAGCGGCCAGGGCATCCTACTGCCGCTCAGCTCTGATTGATAGCCTCTGCTCAGCTGCTGACAAGCGAAGGAGGCTACACATGGGTATGTGGGCAAAAATAGCCCTGTCATGGTCCTCTTTGCCACAGCTGCTTCAGACCAAAAAAAAAAAACCCAACAATAACATGTTCAGTGCACATCTTCAGAGACCTGGTCTTTTGAAATGTAAAAATTGGAGCACCCTCGGGTTAAATACGTGAACCGATCGCCTTCATTAGAAGACTAACAGCCATTGATTTCATTCATTGATATTATTATTAGAAATGTTTATTTATGGGCATGTTATCGAATACGCAAACTCCACAGAGCTAAGAAATATGTATGACTTGTGTCACTGACACCAACTGTAATAAAGCACGGAACCTGTTAAAGGGATTTTCCCTGGTGAAGAAACACTACTCGCAGACTTTTGGACCATTTCAGTATAATCTCATTATCCTCGGCATCCTGGTGCTCCTGACCTTTGGAACGGTTCCTACGTTTTGGAACTCCCTGGGTAGATGCAAAATGATGTGTTTTATGTTAGGAAACTGCACTGGTGTAATGCCCTCTTTAGCACTAGCCATCTGCATCAGAGCAGTTTTGGATATAAGTGACTTTTTTCCTCTATTCATCCTCACAGGTACAAACAGGGCCTTGTTCCAAGCTAAAAAGAGCAAGGGACTAAAGAAGAATGGAGCAGTGTAGGAACCAAAAGAGAAAAAAGAGAGAGAAAAAAAACGTGAAGGGCATATTTGTTTGGAGCGAACTGACAAGGCCTTTTTATTGTCAGTGTGTGTCAGTCTATTTGTTCCCAAAAGGAGTCAGGCAAACCCAAACAACAGAGAGGAAATATACTGTCAGCTGGGCTTTATTGACTTCACTGCTCGTCCCAGTCATGCTGAACTCTGCATGTGGTTATTATGAAATATACAGAACGTCTGTTTGCATGTGCAACACTAAAACAACTGAAAAAAGGGAAGAGATATTAATTACCTTGCTCTCAGTATCAATCCCAGTATAAAATAATGTTTCCTGTACAAACAAAAGCATTGAAAACATCTATGTGTGCAGGGAAGTAGAAATGGTACACATGGTTCATTTGAGTATTGTTATGAAGATCATTGTATCTACAGAACTCTCTGCTGATTTCATTATACATGTTATTGACCTCTGAACTTTATACAGCGACACAGAAGAACCCGCTTAGAGCTACTTATGGATTATTCACAACATGTTTTTGCAATTCAACTGCACTCATTTCCGTTTTTCTTTTTATACATAAATTCCTAATACATTTTCTAGGCATTCTTGTCTTTTTAGTATCTCACACATGAGATCTTCCATTCTTTCTTCTTTTTATGTTCATTCCACTGTCTTTGAACGCAAAAAAAAAAAAAACATGTTCTGTGTGAATGGTCCCTTAATACCAAATAAATAAATAAACAAAACAGCCAGAGAGAGAAAGAAATGGATTAGACAGAATAATCTGAAATTGGTGTACTTTATATATAATATATAGTTTAATTAAAGAATGTTATATTGTAGCTAAATATATTTGATAACCAGTTTATCCACCTAATTTTTAATGTGCAAGTTATTTCTAGTGAATGTGTGAGATGTTCAATTCATTAGCTAGTTAAAGTGCCCCTATTATGCCATTTTTGGGAGACTCCTACAATAGGTTTACATGCATGCAAGGAGAAAAAACACTTTTGTTTTCTCAAAATACGCATTATCACCTCATTTTCCAGCGATTTTCATTATTTATCATACTTACAGCTTGTGATTCAGTGGAGCCTCTGGTCCAGATAAACTGGCTACTGCATTTTTCAGAATCAAGTGTTTTGTGTATCCTGCTATGAAAATGATGTGTTTGTGGGCGGGGTCAAGTTGATCGCGGCAGGCCAATGTAGAACATAGGTGGGAGTACCGACTCGTTTAGGCTGTATAGAATCGATTCTTTTGGGAGACAATAACTTTATTTATCATGCACTTATGGATTTACAGCTTTGTAGATTATTACATTAATATCCAGCTATAACACACTGCACGAAAGGCAATATTGGAAATGGCATAATAGGGGCACTTTAAATAAATAGAAAAGGAACAAAGTGCAGTAAACTTCAAAACCTTTTGCCCTCTCTGCTGATCTGGTTGGCTGGTTTTAGCTGGTCTCCCAGCCTGGTTTTAGCTGGTTTAAGATCAGCAGGCAGGTTTTACAGGGGTTTTAACTTCCCAGCTAGCCAGGCTGGTCTCAGCTGGTTTAGGCTGGGAAACCAGCTGAAAAGATCAGCTAAAACCAGCCTGGCCAGCCTAGCCCAGACCAGCTAAAACACACTACTTCCAGCTTAAACCAGCTAAGACCAGCCAGCCTTTTATGAATGAAATCAACTAGGCTGGTTTTAGCAGTTTTTTTGTTGTAGTTTATTTCAGCAGGGAAAAAACTGATATGATTATGATAATAATATCATACCAAATACCAGTTAGCACTAATAAGTGTAACATTTTGTTTAGTGGAAGCCTTGGCACATTCACCTTATACACGGTCATGCCTTTACAGTAGCTTGGTTTGCAGATTAATAATAATTTATAAACTTATTTTGCCACGATTTGTGAAGTCTATGAACAAACATTACTTTTCTACACTGTGAAGAATTATTATTTAATGTCAATGCACAGTAGCTACTTATTTAATAAGTACTTCCTCAATAAGAGCAATAAAATGTACATTCTGTCAGTTACTGTTGTGTAATAAACCGCTCAAAATGAAAGACCTAGAATTATTCCTCATTTCATCACCACTGAACTTCTGAAATTTTGAAAGTATAAATATTTCACTTAATATTTTTTTATAAATAAATTAAACAGAGTTCAACCAGTAACAATATTGGCTTAATAAGGGTGAAAAGCTACTGAATCCATGACCGCGAGGGCCAAAGCAGAGAGAATAATCAGAGAAGGGTTGTGACTTTGAAGCCTCGCAGCGTGTGCAAGCGTCAGAGGATGATGGGAGGGGGTTTGAATGAAAGAAGGCTGTTGGCGAGGACTGGTGGGGCTTCCTCTAGCGACTGTCCCTAATGCTGATTTTCAGGTTATTTTAAGACGGAAAAGTCACGCGGCTCATCTCTTGAGTATTTCTGAGAATCCCTTTAATGCTCCGGGGTGGTACCTACTGATGCATGAGCCCGCATTTGAGCAGGTTTTTTGAGCGACGTATGGCTTAAGACAACCTCCACGCTGCAGATCTGCAGGGAAAACACCACCGAAAGAGAGGCTAAAAGAAGCAATTTGTACATGACAGTGATCGAGTAACACAGGAAATATTTTGACCACATAATAAATGTGACTTTAATTGGAAAGGAGAAAAAGGCATTGTGATATTGTGTTGTCACTCAGAGAGATATCAATCCCACACTCATGGGATCACACGCACAAAAGCCATCAAGAGAATTATAATAAAAGACAGTCTGATTACACCACACGGTTCCTCATGTTGTGGACTGGCAGCAGCAGGAGCCGGAGACAAAGAAAAACACAGAAGAGACCTCTGTAAACGTGATTTCACATCTGACCGACTCTGTCTCTGTTAGGCCCGGAGGAAGAAAAGCAAAAGCCACACTGTCGGTTTCCCCCAAGTGAGTTGAGGAGAGAGTAAAGCTTGAACTGTTCGACCTCCAAATAGCCAGAAAACACCCAGACCAAAAATAAAAGCATAAAGTCTGCCATTTGCTACAAAACTGCCTTTCTGAATTGATTTTTACCTGGCAGGGCCGATGGGATGCCTTTGCATACCCTCAGTATTGGCACAAATTCAACACAAGTTCAGTCAGGGCAACATCTGCTGGGGCATTTTCACATAGAGAAATCTTAGCATAAAAGACTTGCACTATTCACACTAAATCTATGATTATTATACGTGAGATTTAGCACAGTAACAAGGACATCACGTTTTTTTCTATAAAAAAAATAAAAAAATAAAAAAATAATTAAATCTGTTGTGCTAATTAAAGAGTTAAGATTACATATATTTTAACTTTTTAAATATTTAATTTATTTAAGTTTTTGTTTGTATGATTGTTTATGCTAAACTATTTGTGAGAGAAAAAATTTAATAATTCATTTTAAATATCAATAATTTTAAAAATAATTTAATGTAAATAATTTCATAAAAAGAAAATTTTGTTCGGTAAAATTTAATTCTTAATCATTTACGTAATACGACATGTTTTTGTTTTTTTTGTTTTTTTTTATTATGTTGTTATAATCGGTGTTTATATTATTATTATTATTATTATTATTATACAATTTAAATATTTTCTAAATATTTTTTATTTCTAACTATGACATATGACAAACCCATGGAGCAATTAAACACATGGAGCAAATCTAAAACAACTGATCACTTTACATTTTGCTCAGAAATACTCTTCCCGTCTAAAGGTTCCTGTGCGATTCTTGGCCAGAATAAGCTGCAATGTGGACCAGACCTCTTGCCGGGGTCTGGTTCCGCAAGAGTAAGATCATTACATCATGCATTGGCCCACAGTCATAATCATCCATCTGTATGAGTTTAGGAATTACTGTTGAAAATGAAACCTGACTACACACAGCAGTGCTCATATGTTCTAATAAGAGAGAGGAGGAATGTTTTAGCACGGTGCAATCTGTCTCAAAATACCAATGATGTCTGACATCATGCTCTGGATATTCTAATTGGCCTCTGAGAGCCGGACGGAGCAACAGCGTAATTGTGATGTATCATGCAGGATATACAGCCATATGCTGCAATGGATTTCCTCTCTTGTTATTTGTAGTTCATCAGACACAAAATACGGAGGCAGACCTACTGAGGCCGAGTATTACTCACAGCAGATGTGCACATTTGATTATTGAAAATGGCATCTTATGGGGGGCTATTTCCAGGTTTTCTAAATCAACAATGCTAATTGATTCATCACGGCCTATAAAGAATACAGATGGCATTTAATCTATTTCTGGCTTTTCGATCAATCACCAAACACCTGATAAATCATTTGAAATTGCATAAAATGTAGATATTTTCAAGGAAAACTAAATCTGCTCAGGGTGGAGCAAAAAATAAAAAGAAATAAAGAAATAAAAATGCATCTGCTCTGGCATTTTGTAATATATACAACATTATTTCAAAGAGAAACAAGAAAGTCTGAAGATCATTTCTGCTGTAAGAGACTAAATAGCCTGGAGTACACATGAGAATAAATGAAAAGAATGATTATATCAACACCTGCACTAACTGCTTCTTTAAGTCAGCTTTTATTGTTACACTTTGTTACCCAAAGCAATTTTCAAATAGGTTTTCCTTTTGTATCCCTTCCCAGCCTGTTTTAGATTTTCAGGTGTCATTAATCTGTGTTGCGAATTACTTTTTAGCTGCACTCCACAGTTTTATTTAAGTTTCCAACCGCGTTAACTTCCAGCCCGGAACAAAATGTAATATCCAGACACGTGAATCATCCGTAAGTTTGTCATTATGTGAGGTTTTCAGTTATGTAAAGTTAACGCCTCCGTCTGTCAATATTACAAATGTCAAACTCGACGCAACTCCACTTAAAAGATGTACACTTAGCATCTGCCCTATAAAAGCACATTACAGTTTCTCAACGGCTGACATCGCGTTCTTTTGTCAAAGCTACTTTAATGGAGTGCAAGATGTGCACGTCTGTGTAAAGAAAGAGCAAGCGTTGTGTTTTGGAATGCATTATCTCGGCTTGTCTCGGCGGTTTTGTGGTGCACCTTGCTCAAGGGAAATCGTTCATTTATCAGGCCACTTTTATTGCGTCGGAATTGTAATATATTCCAAAAGGATGGCCCGAATTACAGCTTTGTGGAAATGAGATTAATGCACGACCCTCCTATTCTTGCTCGTGCGGATTATACAACAACGGAGCTCTTATAGAGCTAACTAAAGCGCTGTAATGACTTTTGTGCTTAATCTATAGAAGATATCTTGACTGACACAGACAGTAATTAGTTATTATACGGAGTATGTAGGGTGGAAGGATGAACAGGCCCATTCATCTTAAGCGTTTCTTGGCTTCGGCTTTGGGTTCTGGCTGTGAGCATCGTCTTTTCAGAGCATATAGAGATGTGACATGTATTGAGCTCACGATAAATAAGTAATCTTGGATTGTTTTCTGGAGCACGGCATAGCAAGACTCAAAATATAACATATAAAGAGAAACGGAGGATGGTTCACTTGACATGACCACAAGGACGTGAATTCAGCCAGCTCTGTGAACCCGCTTTAATTCACTAGTAATGCATTCACTGTTAATAAGACGGTGTGCGCTAAAATCAGACACTCATAAAAACCAGGACTTGAAAGATCAACAGTTTTCCTAATATATGTGTGAGCGCACACAGTTTGCTGATATATCTGTTTTTGGATCAAAACAACTCTTGATGTTCAGCTGTAACTATTAATTAAACATGGACTATCATATTTTTGTGTTTATTGTGCTATGTAGAAGATTAATTTCCTCCGTAGTCTCCCTTACAGTGTTGAAAGAGAGAAGTGCAGCACTTTGGAGTCTAATCAGGAAATAAGAGACAAAAGTGGAACTACTTATCCCGAGTCCTCAAGGAAGATGCTCGGAGAGTGTAGGTTTCTCACGGCTCAAGTAGCCAAGAACAATGAACTTACTACTGTAGTACCCCAAAATAGACACCCTTTTTAAAACTTGCTTGTATACAGCTAAAATTAAATGTACTGTATCATAAAACAAACAGTACATTTTAAAAAACTCAATATAAATACTGACATATTTTAAAACGTAATGTATTTCTGTGATAGCAAAGATGAATTTACAGCATTATTACTACAGTCTTCAGACTCACACGATCCGTCAGAAGTCATTGTTTGCTGAAATATCATCAATAGATATATCATAGATACATTATAGAGTATCATCATAGAGTATACATCATAGACATATCATAGATGCATCTAATTGCCTATAATTCCACCTGTTGTCTATTCCATTTGCACAACAGCATGTGAAATTGATTGTCAATCAGTGTTGCTGATTTCACAGAACACTAAACACCATCATGGTGAGACTCATTAAACTGAAATATGCAATAAACGGTAATTTAACAAACATAGAAACATAGTTATTTCAAAGAAAAAACATCCAATTCAAACTACATTTTAAATGCAATGCATGGAATTCTGGGAATGTCAGTTTACGTTTTTTTTCTCTGTAAATTTAACATGTAACAGGTTTACAAGTTACAGCCAAGATCTTTATACTCACAACTGGTGTTCATTTTGGAGTCTGTACTTATTTAAATGCATTGCTTATACTATATTCTTAAGCGTTTCTCAGCTTAGGTAGCACTTATATTATCAGAGAAACTTTCCGCCCTTCTTCCAACATAAAGCTATCAGTCAATAGAGGCATTGCGCCTCAGCCTTTGACTGAGGATGGAGGGTTTGGAATCCTTAACGCGTCTGTTCGTGTTGCACGGCTCTGGATCAATCGCTGTGATAATCTCTGGCTGGGAATGAAATGAAGGCCTGCGGCATGTCCAATCAGTCGGTGAGTCCTGCCAGGAATAGATGTGGGATAAGTATTGTCATCAGGGCCATTAGTGAGGCTGGACTCTAATTTGGCTGAGGTAATTCCACAGACAATAAGGAAGACCACTGGAGCTCTATTGAATAACACTGTGCTGCTGAGTCCATCTTTTTACATGATAAGATCTAAACATCCCTACTCTATCTGCTTCTAGTGCACAATGCTCAACTTGGGAGAACAATAAAAGCGTCTTTTAGCCAACCAGAATGAATTAGCGCTGACATTTCATAATATCAGCTTCCGCACAAAATGATACTGAGTGGAGCAAACGCACATTTCAAACATTTTTCTTCATTCAGCTGACAAACGGGGCATACCGCCACCAACAAAAGACTACTTTGTCATGCCATTGATAAATTTATGATTAACACCGCAGTTCATCTTGTCAATCAAATGCAATTCATGAGGGTGTTTTCTGAAAAGGAGGATCGTGAAATGTGTAGGGTTCAAGTCTGAAAAGAGACTGAACAAGGATTTGACAGGGTTTTTTTTAAGTAATATTATACATATTCTATTTTATTTTATTTTGGTTCATACAATGGAAGTCAATGTTGACTAACTAAAACAGATTTACTACTAAAATTCTTCATAATAAAAAATCATATAGGTTAGGCGAAATTAAAATATTAACATGAATTTGAATTACCAATATAGCAATTAAATAATAAAAAAAATATTTATAATAAAATACACTTTCCAACTGACTTTCATTGTATGGACAGCTTAAATATTTTTTTAAATATATTCTTGTGTTCTACAAGATAAAAATTTAGATGAAAATTAAGGCTGAATTTGTAATAAATCTTTCAATTGTTGGCACTGGATGGGGATAGGATGCCTACAAATCACGTTTCTCATACAGATGCCCTCTAATGTTTATCATGCTTGTCAGCAAGGAGCAAACAATGGGATGCAGTCCAAATCTGTAAACAAACAAGTGTAGATTGCAAATTAAAAGCATTTATTAGAGGCATCCTGCATGACGGGAAGTTTAAACAGGTTGAACAGTCCTACGGAGCAGCATGCTTCCATGAAAACCTATAAAACCAAGCTTTGACCTGTGCAGGGTCATCCTCAGTATCTCACCTAAGACTTGTTCATGGGGAGAGGACACGGCCCTGGCAGGGTTTACATCCAGAGCCCATCATCAGACTTGTGTTCAGCAAGGAGCCAGCTTTCGCTCTGCCCTGCAGGAGGCATGGTGGGAGAGAAACTGCCGAGCAAGTCATTTCGGCGTGTGCTTAACAAGCTTGCTCTCACCTTCAGTAATGTGTGCCGTATAGGTTGTTGTCCCGTAAGCGCACCAGGAAGCTCTCTCCCATGCTCCATCTCTAAGGTTACGGGTCTGAGAGCCGAGCGTGAGAGAGCACTATCTCTCAGCTCTTTCATGCTTTGATTCCTGCCCGTTTAAAACATTCCCCATTGATAAATGTGGAAAATCAATTTGCCGGTGTTAAATCTCATCCGTTGGGTGCTCATTAAACCCCTTGTGAGCCTGTTTCTGTCAGAGCACGTTGTGCCTGTGCAGCTAAACGGCTGATGGAAGCCCCAGTAATCACACATGGCCACATATCACGCTCTTACATGGGCCACTATCTGCTTTTATGGGTTACGACACCGTAAAAGTGCATATTCATGATGGCACTGTTAAAAAAAAAAGCTTTTTCAGTCAGGAGAAATAAAGTTTCAGAGAGAGTCAGTAAACAATACTCTTGTGTGAAAGACTTTCACAGTCAACAATTGACTCTCAGCAATTACGGTTCCTTTAGGTTAAGTGTCTAATTTCTAACTAAAACAAGCAAAAAATGGTAGTTTGTGGGACTTTGACAGTTAAGCAAATGTTGTTCTGAACAAGAATAAATACAAAACTGCAAATACTGTATAATAGCCACCTTAAAACAGATTGTTGCTTCTTTTGCCAGTTATATATGAGCAAATTTATTTTCAGTGATGTTTCAGCTTCTATAAATTTTAAGTATCTGTTAAGTTCATTTTGTCAATGTTTTGAAGTAAACTAAATCAGTAGTTCTCAGCCTTAGTGGAAGAAGCAGGGTCCTTAAGGAGCCTTAGCAAACTTCAAGGAGGGCCGACCTTAAGTTGAAGTATTTAAATGAACAAATTACGATCAGTAAATAAAAAAAATGATACACTAAGTGTTATTATGAAGGACTAATCTTTTTTTTTATTTAAAAACCCATTGTTTGAATTATGCATTGCATCATGTTTTATGGTTGAAGAAAATGTCTGTAGTATTAATGGAAATGTGTTGGTAATTTTCTGCCAGGACATTATCAGATTTTTTTATAACAGAGTAATAAAATGCTTAAAAGAGAAAGAGAGATATGTGAAATTCAATAACTCATTTATTTGTATCCCTCTTTAGAACAAGTTCTTACTGATGAACATATTTCTGAAATCACAAATTTCTGAAATCACAAAATAATTCACAGTTGATTAATTATAGATGTTATAGTTTATATTTTAAGTTTTAGTTCATAAAAAGGCCCTAAAACAAGCAGCTATGTCATAATTGCAGCAGTAATACTGGAAATACCTGTATGGGGTGCATGGGTCTTCAGTCAGAAAGGTTGAAAACCATTGATGTACAGTAGATGACCTCAAAGCTAATAGACACAGACTAACATCAGAAATGGATTTCATGAGCTCTTTAATACTGTCCTATAAAGGCGCAACAAAGAAACTGCACCAACAATAAAAGTAGGTGGGAACAAGAAAGTTTCAAAAGTTTTTAGATTGAATTTTGATTGATTTGATTTCAATTTTCACACTCCATTTTCTCTGAATCTCAGCACAGCTGAGCCAAAAGCGCTTGTCACAGGTCACGTCACAGTTGATGTCACTCATCTTTGGGCAAAACTCACAACAAAATGTGAAGTTAAAATGCAGGTGCAAGGAATCATACTGAAAGCCTTGGTCATCCAGGCACAATCGCATTTCCTTGAGCAAACATAAAGATCACTTTAGCTTTGCATCCTGTCCTTGGAGGGCATGCGATCTGGCACCTAAATAAAATATGTTACTTAAAAAAGCAGAAAGCACCCAAGTCTGATGGAATTCCTCAATCGATATCGAGATAATTGCATGCAGGTCTCATGCAGTCTGTTTTGGCCGTTTACTTGGAGAACACTCAATAATGGAAAGATTCACTTGCGGAGTGTTTGCACTCTGGGCATTAGTCAACGTCTGGGTATTGATGGGTCTTGCCACAGTTGATTCATTAAAGGGACTTAGAGGAACTAGTAATGCACTTGTGGATCAGATAAAGCCACAATGCTGACACACAGCCAAACATTCAGCAACAGAGAGCTCAGCAAGGCGGTCTGCCATCAGACATGCATACTGCACATACAGCACTGTTAATAAAAGCACTGCTGCAGACCTCACACACTGCATCTGTGCATATAAAACAGACCTGAACAGACACATCCCGCTCGTAATCAACTTGAACCGTAAGACCTATTTCAATGCAAATTGAAGTTCGGCTCTGTTTAAACTAATCATCCAAAACCCAATGATTTATATACCGTGGAAGACACTGTTTACTAAGAATTTGTCATAAGATTTTATGTTCTTCACTTTACTGTGGGCGCATTTTAAACAGAATTAAAGCAATACTTCATTCAGTAAAAATCCTTTACATTGTTTCAGATCTATGAATTTACGTGCAAAACGTAGGGTGGATTTTTTAAAGAATATCAAAGACAAATGAATGAGGCTGTCAAGCTCAAATACGACAAAACAACACCATAGATATATCATAAAAATTGTCTATAATACTTGTGCACTAGAGGTGAAATTTACTTTACATTTCTTAAATGAGGGGGTGAAATGAGTCCTTCTTTTGAATCAGACATTTTAAATTAATCTGTTTATGTAGTTCACAAAACTGGGCTCAATGATCTGTCCAAGAATCAGACTGATTTGACTGATTTGGAGACAAATGGACCATTTTAAGCCTAAAAATCGGCAGTAGCAACTGAACAATGAATACATTTCTCATTTCGCATTCCACAGTCACACATG
This sequence comes from Enteromius paludinosus, assembly GCA_032361165.1. Classification (NCBI taxonomy): domain Eukaryota; kingdom Metazoa; phylum Chordata; class Actinopteri; order Cypriniformes; family Cyprinidae; genus Enteromius; species Enteromius paludinosus. The sequence goes on along the minus strand of JAUMHQ010000052.1, from coordinate 2,007,045 downwards.
TTTGAAACAAACTGCATAAAGGTTAGTATATTATGCTAATTTACCATCTCATAAAACCTTTACATTTCTTGCAGGGTTTTTTTTAAACGCATAATTCATTACAGAAAGATGATTCCTAGATAGTAATTTATGTATTCCTGGCACACTGAATCTCACCAGTGCATTTTGTGTTTGACTTAATAAACCGTAATTGCTGGCAGCAATCAGTCTATTACGCTACTTCCTCTCATTTGAATCATTTAAATCACTTGAAATGGATTGTAGCACAATGAATATAATTTTTCAGACTTTCAAAAGGAGGATGAGCAATTAACGCTTGTCGATTAAGCCTATGTCAGGCAGAATGCATCTCAAGAGTGACTGAAGAGAAATGGAAACACTCCCTCCGAGGTGATATCCTTAAATGAATAACCTGACATGATTAAACTTGATCAATTAAATATTTCTGAGTGGAAAATTGGACTTCTTTTCAAACACATTACCATCAAAGCGAAGGCTGTAAATAGCATAAACAATAGCGAAAGCGCTGCTAGCAAGCTGTAATGCCACTCTGAAGTACGATTAAACAGGTAGGTGATTAAAATCGTATGATATTCGCTTTTCGAACTCGTCTAAAAGAATAAAAAACATAATTAGAGAGAGACTAAATGAGCCTAGAAACATCAGCCGAGAAACCACATTATTTCTCAGCAGCATAGCTTGTCCCCAACAAATAGCACTAGTCTATATTTTGCTTGTTGACAGCACATTCACTGCTGCCCTCCCGCTTTGTGCTCTTCTATATCGCCGTATTGTTTACGTGTGTCTACACTGGGTCCTCCTCATTAGAAAAGGGCGACTATGCCAAGAGAGGCGGCACCCAAGCAGGGACTCCCGCCGTGTCAATCACATCCACTGCTCCGACTGTCTTACGGCAATGCCGTGCCAATCAATGCTTCATGACAGATTGATGAGCAGAGGCTCTCGGCTAGCAATACCGTTTGGAGGAGACCAAGGCCCAATCCATTCGCCAGATGAGATTTAGCCTTAGTATTATCAAAGTGATTCATTACATGAATCTAAACAGCGAGAATTACTCTGACTGAATGAACAGCCATCAGCCGAAGTCACATAAAATGGCTTACTCATTTACCATGTTGGTTATGTGATGTGGTGAGGAGCGCTGAAACATGGTGCATCTGTGAGTATGAATGAAAGAGGCTTATTTCACAGCAAATGTGCTTTTCTTCAAAGCTGGAAGGAGAGCTGTTGCACAGAGCCATACTGTGTAATATCCATCCATCCAAAAAAAACTAAAACCCTACTTATCAAAACAACATTCAGCCATTCAGTCTTACCTTTTCAGTTCTAAAAGATAATGATCAAACACAGGCATTTTGTTATTATTATTATTATATATATATATATATATATTTATTTATTTATTTATTTTTGCATCAATAATAAAATTGCACCTAAAACCAATAATTATTTAATATATGAACATCATTAAAAAAATTTTGGCTGATAAATATTGTATGTTATATTATTTTCTATCTCTTAGATTTTTTTATTATTATTATTCATAAAGATTTTTATTCCAAAAATTATGTTTGTTTGATAAAAATAAATGAATGAATAAATATCATAATAAATAAATAATCATATTACACTGAAGACTAGAGTAATGATGCTGAGAATAAATTGTTTGCCATCCCAAGAGTAAATTGTATGTTTAAAGATATTCAAATAAAAACATAAAAAAACAACTGTGAATGAACTGTGCAATATACGTTCCTTTTTGTTTATTTCATCGTCTTTTTTTTGCCCACATGCATTTTGTTCGTCTGTGTGTGCAAATGTTCACTGAAACGGTATAACAAGAATAATGACACAATAAAAGCATGAGTTTTGCTCCCTCTCAGGCATCCTGTGCCGAGCCCCACATGTAAAAGTTGTTTACAACACCATTTAGCAATTTCTACACTACAAAGCTCATCTGTTAAATTACTGTTAAATGCATGACAACTCCCCGGTCTTGCTGGCTGGAGTAAACATCCGTCCCGAACCTTGAGTATTTCAGGGATACTTACAGCAAAGTGCAGCTCAGACGCGTATAGTTTGAACGCAACATTTGCAAGATTCGTCACGAAGCCTCCCCCTCAGAAAATGAATAATTTACTCTAGCAAGTCATATCAAATGGAACTTAAAAGGTATTTGTCTTTGCTCTTGAGTAATCCAAATGTTTTCCTTTGCACAGGATGTATTATTCATTGAGCCCTTGCACTCTGTGGCAGAGATTGTGTGCACCTGAATGCGACTCGGAGTACGGCACTCAAAGCTTGCGCGTTTGCGCTGCTCAACATCACACTCGTGCTCAGGGTGACAGATACCTCGTCTCTCCAACACTTCATGAAACCACCACAGAGTTAGTGCTGCTTCAGACACATCCAGTGGACTTACTGTGTGTGGCTGCTGTGAAATATGGTGCTATGTCTCTGGTACTATGGCTTTAGATTAGGCTCCAGTGCTGGCCAGACTGCTTGTGATGCAAGATCACAGTGAAGGATCTGTCTCTCTCTCACTCTGTTTCATTCCCTCTCGGTCCAGCTATAAGGATTTAATACCACTATTGATTTCTCTACTTTAAGAGAGAGCCTTTCAAATGGTATCAGCAAATGAACTTAGAAACTTTGTCCTCCAACGTGCCTTTGAACCCTCTGATTCGATGAAGAGGTGCAGTTCATTGTACATGGAATTACTAGGACTGTCAATCGATGCAAAATTTAACCTAATTAACTACAGGATATGCTGATTAATTCATCAAATTAATTACACAGTGTTGTAGTTGAGACCAGCTGATTCAAGTCCATTGAGTGAAGACAGAGAGAAGAAAAAAAATGCTGAGTCTGAATGAAGACCAACGCCATATGATTATGAGTATTAGACCAAGACCCTGAAAATATTAGATTTGACTTTGACACAAATAATCGGTCAGAAGTTTGGAGTAATTTAGATTTTTTTAATATACATTTCACAAGTTTGCGCTTCCTGTTTGGAGAGCTGTTGGGTGGCGAGCCGGGAGTTTGGTGAACCCTGAGCCCTAGTAACGTTGTAAAATTGTGCAGGTGAATGCCTCAGCAAGGAGGATAGCGGAGGAACCTTGCGCAGGCTTGCCTTAGAGGAGGCGATAGAAAGAAAAGACCTCGGCTGATGTGGGTGGCGGGGAGCCTCTGTGGAGGCAGGAAGAAAATGGAAGCATCAGCAAGGGAGCTGCCAGCTCCCTGCCTGAGCTAGCCTCTGAGGAGGCGATAGGATAGAGAAAGACCTCAGCTGAGGTGGGTGGTGGGGTGGTGGGGGGAAAACGGAAAGCCTCTGCCCTGGTGTAGAGAAGGAGCCTGGCGTAGGCTGGCCCTATAAGGCTGATAGGAAAGAGCAAAGGACCTCCGGTAAGGCGGGTGGGGAGAGGTGAGAAGAAAGAAAGCCCCAAAAGAGGTGGAAGGAGACCTCTGAGCGGGCTGGCCTTAGAGGAGGCAGATAGGATAGAAAAAGACCTCTGTGGAGGTGGGGCTGCCTCTGTGGATGCGGGCGCCGGGTGCCTCAATGGTTAGGTGGTGGGGAACCACTGAGGTCGGGGAGGGATAAGCGGCCTGCTGCCTGATTGAGGAGAAAGTAGAGTAAAGGTAACGAGCTGGCTGTTTAAGGGAGAATGAGGGAGTAGTGACCCTTGGCGGAGGAAGCAGGGGAGTGGTGGCTTGGTAGGCAAGCGGGTAAGCCTCAGCGGAGGAAAGGAGGGCTCCTCTGCGCAGGCTACCACAAGAGTGTGAAATAATAGAAAGAAGGTGAGATAGAAGAGCCTCTATGCAGGCTGCCTCTTGAGAGGTTGTAAGCCTCAACGGAGGAGGGTAGAGAATCCTCTGCGCAGGCTCCTAGTTTGCTCTGAGGGGAGAAGAGTGGAGAGAGAGATCGTACGGCTTGCGGCCTTGAATGAGCCACGAGCTCCCGTGGGAATTCCGGCAGGACGGTGGCTTGAAAGTTGGCTAGGGCTGGGAGAGGAGCTAGGTTCTCTCGATCGAGCTCGGAAGAGTATTCATTGTTTAGAGAGCTTGACTTGTAGAGCGAGATCATGGAATGCTAATGTAAAATGAGATGGCGTCTCGCTGGAGAAGTTGTTGCGAGCTGCGTTGTTTGCGGCCTCTGCTAGTCGCTGCGGGCTCTCGTGGAGACTCAGGCGGGGCTGAGGGTTGAGCTTGAGCGGTAGCAGGTTGTTGGATGGCAGGCTTAGGAATCGGGTCCTCGCAGAGGTAGGCAGACGAGTCAGAGTTAGACATTGTGCTTGTAGTCATTGTCTTGTGTCATGTGATTCCAAAGAATGCAAAAACGAGATGCGAAAGGGAAGGAAACTGGTCTAATTATAGTGGAGAAATAGCGACTGGATTGGATTACGATGGGGGCGGTGCTGATTGAAAGATTAGTAACAGCTGATTTGAATTTTGTACGCGCTTTCTCCCGAAATTGGTTTGAAACTACATTTTAAAAAATGTTCACTAAGGCTGCAATTGTTTGATCACAAATACAGTAAAAACATTGTGAAATATTAATACAACTTCAAATTGGATATCGTGATGTTATCAAAAGTGACATAGCAGACATTTTTAAAGTGACAAAAAAATTATATATATATAAAGATTTTCATAAAAACATTAATCAGCAAAAACAACACTAATCAACACTGATAAGTTAAGTACAAATAATAAATGAAAATAACTGAAAATCAAATTATCTTATTAGAATGACTTTTTAAGATCATCACAGGAATAAATAACACTAATATTAGTTCTGTCAAACAATTAATGCGCATCCAAAAAGTTTTTGTTTACTGTGTTTATTTATGTATATATAAATACATACACATACAGGATATATTTTCTAAATATTTGCAGTTATATTTATATTATTACACATTGTAATATATATAAATATATTTAATATATAAACATAACACATTTTTCCTCTAATATATACATGCATGTGATTGTATTTATATATACAAACACATAATATGTAAACAAAAACCTGTTGTTGTTTTTTTATGCAATTAATGGTGATTATTTGTTTGACAGCACTAAAATATATTCAAATAGATAACAGTTATTTTAAATTATAATTATATTTAACATAAGAGTAATTTATTGCACTTTATACCAATAAACATGATCAAATCTTAAAAAATTATATTTCTTTTATTACAGATCACAAGTTTGGAACGACATGAGGGTGAGAAATTAATGACAGAATTGTCCTTTTTGGGTGAACTGTTCCTTTAAATATTCCAAACCTTTGACCTGCAGTGCATGTATATATTTTTTGTCCCTCTCTTTCTCTCTCTGTACACACACACACACATAAACATATATAATGCCCTCAATAAGTACAGTAACTCAAAGAGATTACCTTAGCAGATGAGCAAGAACTATAAACTACAAAAAGGGGTTTAATATCTTTATAGTGACCTACAATACACGGCAATACATTTGACACGTTTACACATCTCAGTTAGTGTTTAAGTATACAAGTGTTTACTTTTCTGTTTGTTATGTAACAGTCTGTATGTTCACTTTCTTGTAAACTCTGCATGCCAGACCAAACTCAGTAGAACTGCCGCTGGGATGGAGGTGGTGGTTTCACCTATGAGTGACCTCTCTCTGGGCATCCCCAAGCTGACACACACTCACACACACAATTACAGGCATACATCTTGTTTGGACTGACTCCCAGATCAATTTGCATCATGCAGGGACAGATCTTATGTTGCAGACAGACACCCTGGCTAGTGTTATCCCCTAGACAAAGTACAGTACTGGTGTAATATTTTACTACCCGGGCCTCTCGCGCCATATCATTATCTAAAGTCAACTTTCAGCTGCCATGGGGAGAAGAAATAATGTTCATTTTATTTATTTGTTTATTTGTTTGTTTGTTTGTTTGTGTAAACTGCTGCAGTAATAACACTTCACTACTCTTTATCTGACAATAATAATAATATAATATAACATAATATAATTGAATTATACTGTATATCATTTTACATGATATATAAGATATGAAGGCCATTTTTAGTAGATGTACAAAGTCTGTTCACTTATATTTCTTGCTTTCTGCTTTGGTATTCAGACTTTTAAATATTTAAAATATGGCTAAAGTGTCAAATTCTTACTGTTTGTGCTGTTGTTTTTTTAACCATAAAATCTTATCTAATTGACACATTCTGTCACATAGCTCTATTCAGTAATGAATATGCTTAACTTTTTACTGTTTGCCTTGAAAATGTCTCACTTGGTGGGAGCTCAACAGTGATTTGTCACTATACTGGCACCGGGTGGCTTTTGCCAACTTCATTAGAACAATGAATCCGCAAGCGGCCTATTCCAGTAGGAGCCAGCAGGACGCTTGCACGCACAAATGGATCGCTTGCCTAATGAGTGCCCATTCAGTGTCTTTCACTTAATTAGTTTCCCATGCCTTCAGTCAGTAAATAAGTCTGAAATGTACACACCAGACTAATGACGCTTGAAATCTCCCCTTGAAGTGATCTTTGTTGATGGTTTGTTGGTTGAAAAGGACTGCTACTACTGTTCCCCTGAACTTGTAATACCAATGCATCACTCAGTTAAAATATCACTTAACATCTTATAATATTGCTTATGGCGCTTCCCCAATAAATTTGGCATTTTGATGGCTTTGCCATGCAGCGTGGTTGTCCTCCCCTGCCTCTCTGTGTGTTGTGGGTCGCTTTCTTTTTATTAGGCTCAGTAGTATGTATGTGATGTAACGCAAGGGAGCCTTTGCAGAACAACAAAGGACATCTCTCTTTTCAACTGATAAGTCCTACGGCAACATCACGGTATGAATGGAGAAAAGATTTGTCAGCTCAGCCATTTCTTCCAAAACAAAGACGTTCGAACTCTCAAAGTCACAGTGGTTTCTTCTTCTTTTAGTCACACCTGCCAGGCATCACGAGTAACACTCTAATCATGCTGTTGATTCGAAATGTAATTAGTTGCACAGTACACAAGATCTTAAGAGAAAATAGCTAATTATCTATTTGTTTGGGTGTTCATTTAAAGAGGCTCGGATAATTGGCTGTGTTCACACAGACAAAGCGTTTGGGAGTGACAACTGTATTTACTAACAGGTGTGGCTCTCAAATGATCCTTTTCAACACTTTCGCTAGCCGTGAATAATACCTGTAACCACTGCCAAAGAAAACTCTTTACCCTCTCCCTCCTTCAACTTTCTTAGTATTCCTCAACATATTCTTTATAAACCATATACTGTAACAAACACAAAATATTTAAAGTGTCCCTATAATGGATATTTGAAAATGACCTTTCATGCAGTGTGTAACATCCTGCAAAGTTTTAAATCTGAAAGTACTGTAAACCAGTCCCAAGCTGTTCTTCATGTTGGAGTCAAAATGAAACATTAGCATTTAGCCTGCCCACTTGTTGGTATTTTTGCATTGGTCTGAATAAAAATGCATTAAAAATCTCACAAACACTCCTTTAAGTAAAGTCGACCAATCACTGGAAGGGTTTGGAAAATAAAAAACAAATAAGATAAAAATAAGTGCAGAAAGGGCTGAATTTGTAACAATGATTGCCAAATCATTCATGCATTTAACGGTTAAACCAGGTAACTGATCTTAGAGCCTGACAAAACCTAAACAAGTGGTTCTTAACCAAGGGCCCTACAAGGACTTAAAATTATTAAAAATAACACAAATCAAGCATTAACATTATTAATATTATCTTATAAAATTACAAATAACAGGAGTCATTTCAATTTAATGGTTAAAAAATGGGAACTTTGAAGAATGTTCCACTTATAAAATTTCAATATTTTAACTATAATTACTTTAATCTATAGACTTTTTTTAAAATCTTTAAATAACTTATTAAGAATAATAAAATGAAATAAATTATTTACACCAGATCTACCAGGGCATTATTATAAATATAGTGTTTTTATATTATATTATATTATATTATATGTTTTTTTTAAAGGTAGAAAACATATATTATGTGACATTGTAAAATTATTTAAGATAATGTGATGTAATAAAATCTATTTTATCACTACAGATTTTATGTTATATTCACAATTTTAAAAATGTAGACATCACATACATTTAATTGTTCTCCATAACTTGCACCCACATACTGAAAGAAAATCTTTGCCACAGCTGTGACCATAACAACAGTGACTGAAGTAAATATCTAAGATGGCGACGTCCATAACGCTGGTACATCTTATCACAATTGACAGGATGTTATTTAATAAATGAGTCCAATCATAAGTTCATCCATCAAATCTTAATTAACCGCCAGCAGTTTTGAATTGCAAAGCGCATCATTTGGAGCGTACCCAGACCGCAAAACTGACAGTGGCAGCTCTGGTGGAAAACACCAGCTGCTTCTAAAAGCTTCAGTCGAGACACAACCTCGTCTCACCATCAAACCGAGTCCTGAAAATTTAAGGAAGTAAGTTCAGTTACATAAAGGCCATGTCACTCTGGGTTAGAACCAAACTATGTGCAAAAGTAACTGTATTTAGCCCTGCTCAAACAGAACTGACAGTGTATTCAGCTGCTGTGTGAACGCAGAGCCACATCCGGGCTTGGTATGACAGGTAAAAAGCAGACCGTGCCAATGAGAGAATATTATTTCTCTCTCTTTCTCTCTGTTTGTTAGATATCCTGCCTTTCGAATCTATTAAGCGGCTGGGATGTAAGACAGCAAATTATCGTTGTATGTCAAGCCACTGATACACGCCGCCTGACATGCGTCCATCAGCGTAATGCCCTCAAAGAGCGATCGCCAAGATCTTCTGCTCCAAATGTGATTGACTGTAGCCCTGCTGCAACTCCAGTCTTGATGGGCGACGTGCATCCAGCATCATGCATGGATGGAAGGTGCCCAGACTCCGAGGCGACTGAGTTATGGGCTTATTTGTGTACTGTGTTCAGGCACCCCCCTCCTCTTCCTCTCTTCTCTCGGTGTAAACAGCATAGGGCACAAACCCTACTGTGACAACTGTGCCACATAGTCAGACAGGAAGTCCTTTACAAGCGCGTTGACATGAGTCTGTGCCAGCAGGGATGAGCACGGGGTGTTTGCTAACAGCACAGAGCTCATCTCCCAGCAGCCGTCGCTACTTTACGCTTTACTGTGTAAATCACACAAACCTCACACATCATCAGCACATGCCCTCATATTATCATCCATAACACAGAGGAAACCATTCCAGTGATGCATTCTAGATATACGAATCAATATCTAATTTAAAAGAACTGGTGCCGGTACATGACTGTAATTTCCTCGCTGCTCACCTTTTCGAGATTCCTCACAATGTATTGAAATGCCAGTCAGATAGTGGTATTTCATATATTTAAAATATATAAAAAAAAAAAGTGAATTACTACAAAATCATAATTACAAATTAATAATTTCAAATTAAATAGTATTATTACTATAAAACTATTATTAATATAAAATTATATTATTAAAAAAAACTGAAGATTTGTTTTATTATTTTATTAAGATCTGTGTATATATTTTGTTGTAGAAATAATTTTTGCGGTTTGAACAAGTCTGCACTTCATAAAAAAAGGATGGGCCAATTACTTCCATTTGAAAACAGCTTTCACTTAACACAGTACTGTGAAAAATACTGCATTCATAGTTCAAGATAATATATGAAACGGTAAGAAAACAGCCAAATGCATAAGTATATATTGGCCAACAACTAAAAAAAAAGCCACATGACAAAATCTCAAAAACAACATTAATATATGGTAATATGGCAGAATGGGTTTGCTTTTAAATAAAAAAGCCAATTGCCTGTAGGTTAAGCTCTGGTATCAGTGTTGTGAAATGGTCATTTGGGACTGCTCATGCACGCTGGCTGGACCTGCCTGAAACAAAAACATTTATGGGACAGTTTATATCAGATTTTATTGCTGATTTTAAATATGTTATTTAAATGTAAATTTGGTCAGTGGTTTTCGAGATTACAGTACCTGTCCTCTGAAGTAGACAGGAGATCTTACAGGTTTGGAAAATACAGTAAAATAAAATAACATTTATATTTATATATGTATTTTGAAAAAAAATTTGGTAACAATACAGTTTTGGCTCCCATTGACTTATTATGTGAAAAAAATAAAATTGCACCCAAAAGTGTTTTGTGACCAACATTCTTCATCTGTATTCTGCACCAATAAAAGAAACTCATACAGGTTTGGAACAACATGAGGGTAAATAAAGGATGAATTTACATTTTTGAGTGGACTATCCCTGTAATATAGGGCAGTGTTGGGAGTAACGCATTACTAGTAACATAATAATATTACTTTTTCCAAGTAACTAGCAAAGTAATGCATTACTTAAAAATTTTAGAGTAATATAACTGAGTTAGTTTTTCAGTAAAGTAACGTCAGTTGCTTTGTTTTCTTATTTATTGACTGACAAGTCTCCTGACTCCTGACATGTTGGGAGAAATCAGAAATACAGA
>JAUMHQ010000052.1:1942185-1958233 GCA_032361165.1 Enteromius paludinosus | reverse complement strand
CCTACATCTTGGATGCCCTGGGGGTAAGCTAATAAACATCTAATTTTCATTTTTGGGTGAACTATCCCTTTAATGTGGTTTAATGTAGCTTAACAATGACCGGGAGAAACCAAACTTATGTCCAATTTTATGTATAATAAAGACTTGCCACTGTCAAAAGAACAAGCTCTTATTCAGTTTATAAAGTTAATAATGTCATGTTAAGTGTTCACCCCAATAGCCATTATAGGGAAACAGCTAAACGTGATGATAATAACTTTATCTGTTGAATATGGGCTTGTTCTTTTGACAGTAAAGTTAGTTAGTGATTATTACGAGAAAGCTTTGACAGAAATTGGTGTTTCCTTTGTCAGTTTTTAGCTGCTTTAGAAAATTGCTTCCACCGTGATAGAAGAGTTTGGTGATATAGCCCACCCCTAGTTGGAGCAAGTCTCCCGCAGAAAACAATGGGCTGCAAAATCACTGTGCAGTAACATGTTTAAACCAGCAGATGTCATACGTTTATAGCTTTCCTAAGATTCTATTGATATGCCTTTGTTATGCTCACACTGAGAACACACAGTGACCTCAAACAACCATGAGAAAATTCCCTTGTTGCCCAAAACATGACTTCAATATTCATTTAAATCATAAAAGTCCCTTCTCCACAAGCAGACCTCTCTTCAGATTATAAATGATCTGACATGCCTGTTCCCTCAGCAAGATTTAATATTTCACTTGCTAATTTGTTGTGCCCTTCTCTGCTTTAGATTTTACTGGCAAAAAAACAAACAAAAAAAAAACACTGGGTCCTTTAACTAATGCAGCTTCACTCGTTGTTTCTTGAAGACAACGAAAAAGCATATTTTGTCTATCAAAGCAGCCATGACCTAAATCGAATTAAACTGTCCCACCATATCTTTACTCTACATAATATCCAGCATATTACAGATTCTGGCTGTGTCTCCGAGTTAAGGCGCATGCAGTAGTTCAGTGGTTCCCAAGCACGCTCCTGGAGGCCCCCCAACACTGCATGTTTTCCATGTCTCCTTAATCAAACACACCTGATTCAGCTCATCAGCAGAGACTCCAAGAGCTGAAATAGGTGTCAGACGAAGGAAAGATGCAAAACGTGCAGTGTTGAGGGGCCTCCAGGAGCCACTGCAGTAGTTCATGAATACCGGTATGTCAGGTAATTTCTATCATTTTCCTCTCTAAACAAACCATTTTATGTAAATGTTTATCTTTTTTAAACAATACCACTTTTAGGGAACAAGTTGAATTTAGTAATGCACTGACATTGGGCTACACTATGCATTACTGTTTAATAAACATAACTTTTATATGAACAGATCTCATGATCAGTCGACATGTCATACGTGTTGCACTTGCCATCTCATATATACACTACCATTCTGCGGTTTTTGTTAAAGAAATTATTATTTCGCAACAAAGCATTATACTGATCCTAAATGACAAGACATTTTTATTGTTACAAAGATCTCTATCTCAAATAATTGCATTGCATCACAGTATCCATATTTCTTAAAATATTCATATTTATGAATAAATATTGACATAAATATAAGCAGCAAATACCGTCATTTTAAAACCGTATTCTTTAAAACGTGCCTTTTCATTTGCCTGTCTTCTCATTTTCATAACAGAGAAAGTCAGTAAAGCTGCTCATTTGTGTGCAATGCTTTGATTCTCTCTCTAGGTAGTGAAGTCCAAGGAGACAAGGAATTTTGAGGATTTGGCAAATGCATGATTTTATTTCTACTGAACAGCTATGCGGGTCAGCACTCTGGATGATCTTTGACAGATCATGCCAGAAAAGAAAAAAAAAAGGAGATGAGGAGGAATACACAGCACAAATCTAACCGCAATGCACCAAGCAGCCAATTTTTATTGTGCCGCTTCGACCTTTAAAAAACAGATTTCTGTCCGAAATTGACTGAGTAACAGCCCAGAATGGCGATATCAGGGTTTATTCAGACTTGTCAAGGTTCAGTTACCGGCAAAAACATGTTTAACTGTCAGAGTCCGTCCTGCTCGGTGGAGCAAAGAGAGCAAGGGCTGTATATAGAAGATGGTTGCTCCACAGATAGGTAGAGAAAACTTAAAGCAAGTTTGCTGAAAGCCGAGGCTCCAGTGAGAATATCAATTAGGAGACAAATGACATTGCTACTTCGGCTCTTAATAACTCAAAGTCACTGTTCGGTGGCGGAAGTTCCTCTTACAGGAGGCCAAACTACATAAATAATCTGCCTTGAGACTTAACACCTGGCTTTGAGTCGGGAAAAAAGATTCCCATTTGCGGTGTGCGCAAGCATTTCTTCACGCCCCGACTGACTTCAAACAAAGTCATTACACCGAGGCAGACTAGCAAGTAGCTCAATCTAGGCAGGTGATTCACCTGACACTGAACAGAGAGAGTACCCTTGATAAGACACAAAGTCTTTAGAACACATCCGACTGTCTCACTCATGAACAGAAGTGGCCGAGACATCAGCGTTTGATACGACGGGGAAACAAAAAAAAAACGACTATAGTGGAAAAACACGCGAGTGGCGTGATGATTCGGATGCACTCACCAGTCGGACCCTCTTGAGACGCTCCTCCAGTTTTTCTTGCGCCTCACGTTCCCTCAGCACCCCCTCCAGCCTGCTGATGAGCTCCGCCGCGAACTTCTCCGGCTCAACGTGAATATCCTTTGGCATCCGGTTTGTGCGCTGATGGGAAGGACAACACGTGTCACTACTCAAGGTCGCGATTAAAAGAAACTACAGCCGCTGATGGGAAGAGAACTACTGCATAAGTTTAAAAAATGTAATTAACAGTCTAGACAGAGTTCAGTAAACAGTTTTAGTTCGAAAGAGTTTCGAAATCTGACAATAACTTCAAATATATTTGACTTAAATCACTAATAATGATCAACACTCGCCTTTAGGCACATTGCACATTTTTCAGCTTTATTCATTCTATAATTGTTTCTAATCTAATTGGCTTTTTTAACAAACACTTGATTCATTCTAACAAATTAAAGATAACCGGTTAAGAACAATACTTCTCTAGTTTTATTTCGGTTCGTTTATTTATAGAATGCATTTTCTGGCATATTTCAGTGCGTAATGAATTTAAAGCATCGGCTTGATGTCCAAAAACAAAACATGCCAGACGGTAAAACACTGTCAAATCGCTTGATATTAATTTGGCCAAAAACAGCTCCACAAAACTAATTAAGACTGTTGGCATCCACGCTGTAGTTTACAGCTGTGAGAGCTCACGATGTTCTCCAACTCATTTGATTAAAGGATCAGTTTGTCCAAAAGTGAATCCTTCGTGTTCGGCAGAACCGAGAAACTCACACAGGTTTGGAAATACTTGAGGGTGAGTAAATGATGACTGAATTTTTGGGTGAACTGAAACTTTAATCAAATAGGTTGGATAATATAAAATACACTGCTATTACACATCGTTTCTACGATGCATCGCGATGCAGACGAGGACAATTCGGTAACGGTTCAGTAAGAGACCATAACTTGTTATAACGTACTTTTACTTCTGATGTCATTTGCCACACACGCTTTGTCACAGTAGAATACAATGGCTCACGTTGGTTTCACACTGCACAGTAGGCAGGGCGTAACAAGCGTGTATTTTTTTGGCGCCCATGTTAACAGATGACAGCTTTCACACAGTACGCTGGGGCGGTGCGGAAGCGGCTGTGCCGCGATAGTTTCGGCGCTGAGTCTACTCTTGCTGCGCCGCTTTTACGCTGAATTAAAGTGACAGTGCGTTGTTCTTGATCTAAAATTTTGGTCGAATATCAAGATTCTTCCATCGCAGCACCACAGCGAGTCTCGGCCTGAGAAATCACAAGCTGATAACTGATGTCAAACCGACAGTGTCTCCCATTGCTCCTCTAAATGCTATTTTGGTTTATAAATTATAATTTCATGTTTATACATTTGTTCAAGAAGTGTGTTTTCATTGAGAAGGTAAAATTAAAGTTTTAGTTCATATATCTGACTGTTGGTGTTTATCAAAAAAATTAAATACATGTGAATTAAAATTGGAAATTGAGTATGCAGTGCATTGTGATGCATGGAGATATTGTATTGAACCGAATCGATGACATAATAATCGTTATCGAACCGTGAGACCAGTCTAGGTTCACACCCCTATTACACATAAAGCAAAACCAACTACTATAGATTTAAAAAGACATTATTTGGGTTTTTTATGTTCCTGAAAGTCTTATGCGCACCTAGGATCTTATAAAACTAAAACTAATATTGTGAATTATTATTACGATCTAAAATGTTTTATTTTGCAATACGTTAACACACACCGTCCCTCTCTGGTGTACCGGCAATGATTCATAATAGAATTATCACAGAATTATCTAAAAACTCACGATAAAGAACATGTCACTCTTTATCTGAGAAGATAAGGTGGCACACAGATCTTTACTGTACCATTATTTTGATCTCTAATCAACAGGACTCTAAACAACTTAAGTTCAGGGAATCTATTACTCCAGAAGTCTGGAAGGAGAAAAAGAGAGACGGGGGAGGAGGACAGACACATGAAGAAATATAGTTGCAGGCAGTGCCTGGACAAGGTCCAATAAAACCTTACAGGAGCCGTTAAAATTTTGATTACAGGGCCAAATCTGATCTAAAGTCTGTTTCAGCTCTCTTTGTTCTGGCCTTCTGTTTGCTTAAGATTCATCAGTCTCCTCCGCAGCCCACACGGTTACATGCCCAGTGGAACTGCAGAACCTGTCAAGTCTTGACAAGGCGTTTTGGTTGCTAACACTGCCTCCCTGCCGCAGACCATGCTTACGGAATATAAGAGAGCCTTTTCAACTTAACAGAGACAGAATGCCAGAAAGCAACCAAATGGGAAAAAAAAAAACATCCAAGCGAGAGACTGTTAATGGTTTAGAATCATAAACATAATGTGAACGTAATGTACAAGAAGATAAACCAGAGTAGTAACAATTAAAAGTTAAGGGTTGATCTGAAAACGAAGATTCTTTACTCGGTACATGTTGTTCCACACCCACATGATGAAAGCAGACGTTAGGCAAGATGTTCAATCTGCTCTTTTCCATACAATGGATTTGAATGGTTACCAGGGGCTGCCGAACTCCAGGAACAGGCCAAGATGTGTCATTATTCACTTTCAAATACTGTGGTTTGAGTATGAACTACTATTCAAAAGGCTGGGGTTTCTATTCATAAGCTTGCTATTCATAGAAGACCTCTGAAACAACATGTACCGTTTCACAACTGCTTTCAATAACTTGAATTTAGTTGTTTCTTGAGCACCAAATAAGCGTACAGTAAAACTCTTTCAAAGGTTTAATAGACACAATCATTGTCATTTAGAAATGAGTTCAATTTAATGATTAATTGTGCAGATTTAGTCTCTTTTAGAGCTCCCCGAATGTAGAAAAACATGTGCTACATGTTCAATTCATTCAAAAAAAGTCCAAGCGCTCTGGAACGACATGAGGTAAAATATGGCAAAAGTTACACTTTCAGGTGAACTATCCCTTTAAGAAAGTTTACACATCTGCAGCTTGTCATTCGATAATCAGATATTGGTGTGCGTGCTGAAAAATAACGTTAAAGAGTCTCTAGTACGTCACGCGAGCTGAAGTGTCTTCGCTGCCTCCACAGCTTTCAGTCTCTATAGGATGAGTGAAAGGCCCCGGTGAGGGGAAGTGTATGTTTGCTCTGTTAAATTGGGCTCTATCTCAGAGGCTCCAATTATGCTGGAGCCGGTGCAGTGGGAAAGCCGAGCCATCAGAGGGGGAGGCTTCACATCTGCCGGGGCAGAGCAGGCAGAGCTGACGAGAGCATCAGGAACGCTTTAGACAGCACACTCGCGCTCTCTCACTCTCCATCAGCTATTCGCCGGCACATGATCAAAGCTCCCCAGCCACCGCTGTGCATCTTAAGAATGCACATTCATTTTAGGGGCGATGGGAGAGACAAGGCAGGGGGAAGAAAAGAGAGAGAAAGAATGACAGGGAAAGACCAGAAGATGATGGACGGAGACTAGGCACTGAGAATAAAATAAAAAAGGAGTGGGGGAAGAGAAATAGAGAGAGGAATGATGGAAAGAAAGGTAGAGAGAGAGACGCACACACACAGAAAAGTGTTGTAAAGTCAACAAGGTGTTCTAGAAATCCAAAGCATACTTACAGGAATATGAGGTAGTGGCACTCGCCCATTAACTTTGGCACTTTCGTGTATCTCATGTCGATGCGGCTTACGATATCTATAAGGTGGGACTCCATCTCTGCAGGGAGAAACACACGATTTTAGTTCTTATCCTCTAAAAAAAACCTTATCCTCTACACAATACATGTTGGGGTGGGTAAAAAATCTATTTGGTCATCATGAAAAAATGACCATGAAAAAGTCCTTTATTAGTTCATTTTAGATCATGCCCATTGAATAACATTGACAGATACAGCTTTTGATTTTAATAATGCATTACAAGACGCTGCAATTAAGGTTAATAAACACTTAAAATAATCATTCTTAAAGTAAATTGTCACAAAAAAAGACTAAACTACAAAAGCACATAAAATTACTAAGATTAAGGGATATAAAAAATGGATATACTGAAAAAATTAAAATAAATAAGCAAATTATATAAATATATATAGGGCTGGGACTCAATTAAAAAATTAATCCAATTAATTAGAGTCCTTTGTAATTAATCTAAATTTTAATTTTAACAGCGAGACAAAGTTTTTTCATATGGATGTTTAGTATACCATTGAATAATGACTGAATACAGAAGCTTAAGCGACAAAATATTGTTTATTTTTGTTCAACCGAGTCCAACAGACCAATATTGTGCCGTGTGTGATTTCACATTGAGTCGTATACACTACACACAGATCGTTGTTCACTGACGAGCCGCGCAAAACCATGTTCATCATCAGCTCGTCAGAGAACAACGGCTCAATGTGTGACTCAATGTGAAATCACGCACCTGATGGCATTAACTGCTGATCACATGACGCGCATACATATCAGCCGATCTGGATCGGTGCATCCCTACAGTACTTTCAAGTACACTCAGAACATTAGAAACACTAGTTGGTGCTCCAGTATAATCGGTCCGCCCAAACTCATCCAGTGAATGTTCCGCGCTGCAAAAATAAGTGCGATTAAAATGTGTAAAAAAAAAATTAGCATGTTATTTTTGTGTAATTAATTAATCTAAATTAACACATTAAAGTCCCGGCCCTAATATATGTATATATATATATATATATATATATATTTGTATATATGTATATATATATATATATATATAATCATTTGACAGCACTAATATATATATATATACACACACAGTAATAAATGTAATAGCATATAAATAATACTAATGTGCTTTTCCATACTGTTAGGTAAACTATGAACAGCTGTTAAAGCTCAATTTTTAGTTCATATTTCATTCCAATTAAAGCTATCATACATGACTTCAGAAGTATTATGGACTTAAGGATGACATCTGAAGGCTTGACAGTCTGTGTTTCCCTTTTACTTTCATTGTAAGCAGATCAGATATTCTATTAAACATCTCTGTTCAAAAACAATAATTAAATCTCATACAGGTTTGGAACGATGACGGTGAGTAAGCAATAAAAAAATTTCATTTTTAAACAAACTATCCCTTTAACCTCCTCTGTCACTTAATCTACATAAAGCGGCATTTTGCAAAAGCTGCCTTTTTAAATAACCATGTAGCGAAAGCTTTGTATGTTGTATTTATTTTTTGTGCTGGTAAATAACCTTGCAATGAAAAACATGCACTGAACATCAGGGGATTTAACTGAGCTTGCTAAACGCAAAATGTTACCTCACTAGCATGTGCAACTTATAAAGAAATGTCAGTTCTACAGGGAACAAAATGGTGCTGCTGTTTTGTAACAATGAATATGTGCAGTCCTTGTGTGAGGACAGACCTCAGACTTCAAAGCTAAAGTGATAGCAGGCCTTCACGTTTTTTGTTGTGGGACTGAAATTGTAAAAAAATAAAAATAAAAAATAAAAAAAACGTCCTCCCCACATCTGACTGAATCCCTGGGGCAGTGGCGGCAACAGCTTCGGAGCAAAGCATGTTTGGGGTCCTTCACTGACACACGCACAGGGAGTCTTTAATCCCCCCGGGTCCTGCTGCGGACCCCCCTGCATCTCTGCCTGGCAAACAGCTGATAATGGCCTCTAATCTAGCCCACTTCAGACACATGTTTTTGCCCTGATGTGCCTTTAATGTGTTTTTTTTTTATTTGTGCAGCATGGATCACTCATGGCATCTCTGCACTCAGTACACTCCCTCTCTAGCTAAACCCATCTCTACCTAAAATCCTCACAAAACGCAACTGCTCCTGACGATGAAACTGTACATTTCTGCTGAATTACAGTTACCGTGCGCTCACACTTACCGTTGATCCGTGAATTAGTTTGTGGGAAAAATCCAGCCAATTTGATGAGGAATTTCGTGTGAGGGTAAAAGGTTTTCACCATGCGGATTTTAACACTGGTTGAAGTTGGTAACCCCTGGATTGGCTGCATTGACCAATGGTTTGAACGTGACTTCTGCGTGAGCGGAGCTTTACATTCCTACACGACGACCCATGAAGTAATTTCACTTTCAAATATTTCCAATAGAAATTGACAGGATTGCTACACTACTGTCAACAGGAAATGGTTCTTACTGAATGAAGTTGCTGTTTTTGTTTTCTTTGCGCACAAATATTTTGTAACTTCGTAACATTAAAGTTGAAAAGGTCTTACTACCTTTCTGGGCCCTGAATGTGTCATACTATGTAAAAAAAAATGATAATAATTTGTGTCTAAAGATGAACGAAGGTCTTAATTCCCCATTCACACCATGCACGATAACGCTAATTATTTTCAATGGTGAAGAATAGCAGCGTTGGAATGATTTTCAGAATTACTGATGAACAATAGAAACATTGACAACCAATCAGAATCAGCCCTGCTTGATCATTTAAAAGATGAGCGCCAGATGCGCTTAAACTTAGAATAAACAGACAATATTGTTTGCTGGCATGGGCGCAAATACAGTGATTGTTATCTTTATGTTGTCATGCCTGGTGTGAACGGGCCTTTACATTTTGTCATGTATATTTGCTGTATTAACCAATGGAACGTTGCTTGCCTTAACAGCTACTTCTGTGCGAGCTGTGCTTTGTACCTTGGTACATTATTGATCATCTATCTATGCTATAGGCGCTAACGGCAGTATTTTCACTGACAACATAGTCATCTCAACGGGAAACTACACAATTGGGAATCTCCAATAAGGGTGAAAGATTTCCCCATACATATTTCGCAACAGGTTCAAGCCAGTCTCGCTGAACCGGCCGATAAAAAAGGCTGCAGTGACTTGTGTGAGCTGTGCTTCATTCACCAGTTCGTTATTGGCAAAAGACCTTCTTCACCCATGACATTTCACTAATGTGACCGCACCTTGACTGAGCGTTGGCTGCATTAGCAGTTTTAAAAATATGCATTTTTAAAAGCTTCAAATTTATAAGCACTTGCACATAAATGGACGGAAAATCATTTTAATACCGCAACGCATTATCCAGCCGACCAAGTCCTCGTGTCAACCATTTAAAATAATTGCACGAGGCCGAGATATTAAGGAAGCCACGAAATGAGTGCACAAATTTGATTACACCTAAGGCCAAAACACTATTTATTCCCTGTTTGTTTTCTATATTCCATTTCCTGTTCCCTTCCCTAACCTGCTTGTGTACAGTACCGACGTGAAGGCCATTTCCTTTGTTTTCAGGGAAAGTTAATTTGAAGGGAAACAAGTCAATGCCTTCAAATTACAGCCTGCAGCGCCTCATACCTCCCAATTTGAAGCTCTATAATTAGCATAAGTAATGACATTTAGAAGCTTTCATTGGTGTGGATAATGAGCAGATGGTCCTCCTCAGAGGAGAGCAGATTTGTTTCTGTTCCCAGAGCAGAGCTGGGGGAGAATGGCACTAATTCTGTGTGCACGAGACACTGCTCTGAGACCAGCCTCCGCTACCGGCTGCCAGCCTCGGCTTAAGAGACGCCACTGACGAGTGATATCAAGCTTTGTCTGCGGCATCTTCCGTTCGATAGCTGAAATATCTGGGCTTTCTTGGAGGTGCAAAATCCTGCCAAACTGACTCAGGACGCCGCAGTGAAATTGAATCGCTCTAAGCTCTGGGATGGAATGTTCCGCCGGCTTGCGGCATCCGTGTGTGTTTGTGCGGCGGTAGAGGTGTACGTACACACTGCTGTCGGTCAGGGAGAGAGTGTCTGCGTCGCTGGACATGCTCTGCTGCTCGCTGTCGTTGGCACTGGTGGCGGGAGCCAGCGCGTAGCCGGTGTTCACGTAGTACGGGTTGATGGGCTCCCTCCATGACGCGTGTCTGTTGATGAGAAATGGGACAGAGGAGATTCCTGTTAGACACGTGATCAGCAAGACAATACGGGTCATCTCAGTGAAACGGCGCATTATATTCACGCATTTCTAAGTAATAATGACACATGAGGGACGCTCAGCTGATTGCAATCAGTGGATAAACCTCGACTGTCTGCCAACTACACCAGATCACATTTGTGACCCTGGAGCACTAAAGCGGTCATGAGAAGCATGTGTTTATTTGTAGCAACAGCCAACGATACAATGTATGGGTCAAAATTATTGATTTTTCTTTTATGAATCATTAGGACTCATTGAGATCATGTTCTATGAAGATATTTTGTAAAATTCCTCTCACAAACATATCAAAACTTGTTATTTTATCATTAATATGCATTGATAAGAACTCAATTTAGACAGCTTTAAAGGCGATTTTCTCAATATTTTAGTTTTTTTGCACCCGCAGATCTCTGATTTTAAATACCGTAGTCAAACATCAATGGAAAGCTTATTTTTTCAGCATATATCAGTAGCCAGTCTACTTTAAGACTTCTGCATCACTCTAAAACTGTAGGGGAAACAAGTAACGGAGAAGCTAGTGTAACTAACATCAACAAAACGAAAAGGCAGTGAATGTAATAATTCATAATTCAATAAAAGCTATTAAGAAATTAGATAACAACCGATAAATATTTTAATGAAAGCAATGAATGATTAAACGAGGAGCACACAACCGTCAGTCATGAGGAGCAATGAATCAATACAGAAAGCGCTCACATCAAGCTTCATTATGGAGAGTCAAAATGAAGATCAAATTAATCTTTCCTATGTATGCTAATATGGATATTTTATTACATGTTCCCTTTAGGCCTATAAAAACATCTCAAAAACTCATTTGTTGTGCTTGTTCATTTATTATGTCATGCATTATACCAAAGCTGTTGTCTATATTGTCGTACTGTTGGTTGATCAATAATTCTGCTCAAAAGGGACTACAAAGATTACAAATAACCAGTTATGACAGGGATCGAATTAAAAACAAACCAACAAAATAAGGATTGGCATCTGACTATTACGATGACAAACTGTATTGCTGTTAAAATCTGATTGGAGCGTCACTAATTATTATTACATACAAAAATGTAAGAAGTCATAAAGATGAAGTCACGCCTTACCTTCACATATCGGTCTTATTGGAGATAAAATAATTTTTAAATAGGACCTGCCTTCTATTAATGACAGCACACAACTAATCACGAGCTTCATCACATAATTAACCTTAAATATTGTCAAATATGCTTTCAGCTGGGTGGAGGCAAAGCACAGACAATCAAATTCTCGGAAAACCGAATTATCTTGCAATTAGTTAATGCCGACAAAGAACAGAAACATACCACACGGATGAGGACACTATCTTGTCATGCGAAAATAAGTGTTTTATTGCTTAAGTGCTCTTAAAATATAATTGGGTTAATGCCAGCTCTCCAAGCCAGCATTGTACAGGAACTGTGCAGCGTGTTACCCTAATGACTCAACCATTACTAGTAGTTTATGTAAATTACCTCAAGTTTTTATTTTAATATAAAAATTAAAAGAAAAAACCTGCTAAATGACCTTTTTAATAGAAAAATTAATAATCTGTTACACAAGTAGTACATGTGACTCTTGCACTATATTCCAAATCTTATGGCATTTATTTAGGCAGATGCTTTTAGCCAAAGTAGAGCGCCATGCTTCTACTGATATGATTACATTAGCTTTATGTTAAATGAAAAAAAACAAATACATTTATTTACCTAAAATAATAATAAAAAAAAAATAAAAAAATAAAAAATGCACTACAAAACGCACTTCTCGTGTTTTTAATTTTTGCAAATCCAGATGGATTAAAATTTTTATACACAATGAAATTCGAGTAACAATTGGATTCTGCATTAAGTGCATTTACAGGATATATTACATGCTTCCCCTAAATTCTTTAAATGTTTAGTTAGGGGGCAAATTATACAGCAGCCTCAACAGAGTCAGTGAAATAAAATCAAGTGTTATTTTAATGATGCTATGGTATAACGGGGCGTATGTAAAAATTTCCAATAGTAAGAGTTTAAATGGCCTTTGTTTCAAACTAATCTAACATTTACTGCTTCGCTAGAGACTTCCTGATTGAAGTTCTAATTCGAACCGGATTTGGAGCAGCCTACTGCTTGAATGGCAGGGTATTTTTATTGAGTACATGAATATTTGTTTTTTATAGCATACTCTGCATAAACTAAATGCATTAGAAATCTATTTTAGTAGGTTTGGGAATCTTTTGCAATTCAATTAAAATCGATTCGTTCAAAAATCGATCTTTCAAATGTTCAATGCACCAGTATTTTGACACAAAAACACACCAGTCTATAGCACGGGTAGCCCTGACTCAATATAACAGAGTTCCCGATTAACTTCCCAACTCATTCAGAAATTAGGGATGTGCCCAAATCTGAATACCATGTTCAAAAAGGTAACGACGTGTAGTACAGAAACCCTAAAAGGAAATAAATACTATGGCTTTCTCTCCCAATTAAACAACCAGTCAAAAGTTTTTGAACATTAAGATTTTATTTTATTTATTTATTTTAAGAATTCTCTTTTGCCCACCAAGCCTGCTGTTACTTTATCCAAAGTATAGCAAGAGCACTAAACTTTTGAAATATTATTACTAATTAAAATAACTTTTCTATATAATATTTTAAAATGTAATTTATTCCTGTAATTTCAAAAATGTGTCATGTTACTGCAGTCACACGGTCCTTCAGAAATCATTCTGAAATTCTTATTTGCTGCTCAAAATAACTGTTATTATTATTATTATTATTTCTATTATTATTATTATTATTATTATTTTTTATTAATTATTATTGTTGTTGAAAACCTCCAAGCAGAATTTTAGAATTCAGGTCTCTTTGTAAAATAAAAAAGATATATAATAATAATAATAATAATAATAAATAAATAATTCAGTTTTATTATAAACTATTTATTTTAACTCTAATGTTTACTTAACTGAGAAATATTTCATGTGAAACGTTTCAGTTTCATTATATATATATATATATATATATATATTTATTTATTAATTATCTTATTTCAGTTTTGGTTGTTGTCAAATTTATTTATTTATTTTTTTCACATAAAAGTGTTAAAAGCACAGTACTTTTTGCTTTGGCATTGAAAAGGTCATCAAGAATACGAATTTCCACCTCTCCTACACCATGTTAATATTAATGTCAGCGTTCGCTGCTTCCCTCAGACTGAATTTGCCCAGCTAACATGCATCATGCCAACCCAGGCATGTAACCGAATCCAGGAAGGCCAATATGATCATGACACAGAGATGATGAAAACAAGAGCAACGTAAAAAAGCAGTCAACCCTGCGATACGGATTCCTTCCTGGAAGAACAGGTATGACACAGATTGAAATGCTTCCACGCTCGTTCATTACTGCACGCGTGTAATTTTCGAGCGACTACAAAAGGAGCAGGAAGTGTTTTGAAGTATGATTTCAAAATATGCTATTCTCTGTTTATACGAGGCTTGTTTATTGTGCGGCACTTGGGAACAGCTAGGCACTGCTTGAACCTCTCACAAACCGAGACAGATACATCTCTTTATGACCAGCATAAGCATAGGGACAGAAAGAAACAGACAGAGGCAGATAGAAGGAGAAAAGAAATAGAGAGAGGAGGGGGGAGAAAAAAGAGGTAGCGCGAGCGAGAGACCCAGGTTCTCTGCAGTCTCCAGTGATTATCCCTCGCTCTCAACCCATCCACGGTCTTCTAATGATTCAAGCAGCAGCCATGTCAATATTCACCGTATAAGAGATACCCAGAAGCCTTCAGAGACGATCCCGAGCCTTCAGCAGCTCTCTCCACATGCCCGGCATTCCCCATTCCATTTGATTCTCCACAAAACAAAGGCTCCAAAACAGGCAGGGGGCATTTGGACTCTCTGAATCATTACTGCGATTCAAAACGAATCGATCTGCTGCTCTTCCCCCCCACAATAACATACACATGCCAACATCCAACTGAGCTAACACATTAATTACTGTGACATCTCCTGTAAAAAAAACAAAACAAACAAAAAAAAAACCTCTAGCCCTCGCTAGCGTAAGAAATAAAAAGCACAGGCACGTTAGGATTTAACTGGCTCCCCTCGCAGCCCATTACCACTCAAAAATCCTTGCATCCTAAGCAACTCCACTGGGACAAAAGCACGATGCGCATTTGAAAGGAGCCATTACCTAGATACAGGTTACAGTGCTGTGCCCGAGATGTGTGCGCCTCCCCACATTCAGAATAATTAGGAGCTCTTTGTCACCCCGTTTTACATGTGATCACAGCTGACTCCAGACTCTCGCAGATTAAACCCTCAAAGGCAGCTCTGCACTCAAGAGCACAGGAAAGAGAGATTCAGATTACACTTTACCTCTAATAGAGCCACGCATCAAATAAATCAAAGAGAAATCACTGACCGGCTACTGAACGACTGTCATATCGTGCCTTGCTGTAGAATTCGGTCATGCTCTACATATAATAGTTCCAATTACCCTCTCAACATACGAAGAAATCCATATTTCCGGCTCGCATAAACACACAGACACAGTGTGAAGAGATCTTGACGTTCCACGTCCCCATTTCATCTTTATACTAGATGTAGACCAGGTAAAGTCAGATGAACAAAACTAACACTTCAGCTACGACGGCAATAATCATCCTAATTCTAAGTGAATAGATTCACTATTAGGACTGCAATTCTGAACAACACTAATACGCCTGTAATCCTTTACTTTATATAGTTCAAAAGATTTGGGATTAACTACTTTTTTATTTAGCAAGTTGATTTGAGTTGATCCAAAGTCATTTATGTTGTTACAAAAGACTTATTTCAAGTAAATGCTGTTCTTTTGATCTTTCCATTTATCACAGAATCCTGAAATCAGTTTCTGCTCAAATGTTCAGCACTGAGTGAGCATATTAAAAAGATTTTTGAAGGATCATGTGACACTGAAGCATAGAGTATTGATGCGGAGATATATTTTTATTATTGAGGTCAAAATTGCGATACGATACGATATATAAGCGGTTTGACTCAACTTGCTTGTTTTGAAGGAAAATGCCCCCACAGATTACTAATAATGCTGAAATCTGTATCTCTCAACTGAGACACAGTATACAGTGAAATCTAGCAACAACTAATTCAAACTAAAAGGTACAAAATTAAATAACAGTAACATCTTTACAGCACTGAATTAAGGAAGGAATAATTGACGAAGGGCCGTTGAATTATTAGAACAATAATGCACACCCGAGTTGGTGTGCATTATTTTTCTAATAATTCAACGGTTGGGAGTCAATTATTCCGCTTAAACTACGGTTGCCACACCTCAAGACATCGATCAGATGATATATTTCAAGGGATTCGTCCGGTTTTTCTACTTAAATCGTTATTGTAAGTAGGATTATTTCTTCCACATCTCATCCAACGACTCTTTTGCTAGTTCCAAAACGTCATTTTAAAGCTGGCAATGGAGGCTTGAGCCGTTGATAG
>JAUMHQ010000052.1:1912779-1937125 GCA_032361165.1 Enteromius paludinosus | reverse complement strand
AAAAAAAAATATATATATATATATATATAGTTTAACAAAGAGTTACATTAGATCAAATGATTCCCTGGTATTTCCATCGACTAAAATCTATACACACTGATTCCAGCACATCCTGATATTGGAACATAAGAAACCTATGCAGCACAGTATTTCCAAGCGTGCTTGTTTTTGTCCCTCAGTGTCTGTGCAGACCGTGTACGTTCAGCCTGGTCTGGTGTTCGGAAGTGTCCCGGTGCAGGCACACTGCCCGGTTTGCTCACAGAACGTGATAACTCAGCTGGAGCACACATCAGGGGCATTGGCTTGGCTCTCCTGTGCAGGCCTGGCCGTGTTTGGGTAAGGTGAACCATTACATGACATATACTCCTATAGTGTTTTTTTTCGCACAAAGCCCTGATTGTTCTGGTCACATCTCATGTTCTAGCTGCATCTACGGCTGCTGCCTGATTCCCTTCTGTGTGGACAGCCTGAAGGACGTGATACACCACTGTCCCAACTGCAGCAGCGTTTTAGGAGTCCACAAGAGAATCTGAATCAGCTGCAGAACATACAACGGAGTTGTGCAACATACCACTCTGTATTTATAATTGGAAAAAGTTACAGTGAATTAATTGTTTAGCCAACATCTATGCCACCACACACTAACTTGTAATCATACATATGCAGACACACACATTATATATACACACACACACCATATTTTTCAAACTGTGATTTAACTAAAAACTGAAATTGAATCTTTGTTTATTTTTTATTAATAATAGTATTCACAACTGTGAATGGATCTTTGTAACATCTGAGGTCGCATAAATACAGTGTAGTTACTCTCTTTCTGTAATCCAACTAATATAGAAAAATATTATATAAATAAATATGTATATCCTTTCTCACTTAATAGCCCTGCTGTGTCTATGTAATGCAATTTCTGTTTGATTGACAAATATTACAAGCGCTGCACCAAAACAAGCTCATCAGTCTCACGAAGCAAACTAAGTATTTAGGGCAGGATCTGCTGGAGATCTTCTACTTCATAGATCCAGTTTTTCCTGTGAATCAAAGCATTCTCAGAGAGATCTGCCATCTTCACAGCACGCAGCACTGGTTCTGGACTGTGTGACTGGATGACACCCATAACCATGACATATTTACCTGCGGAAAACATAAGAAAATCTAAATCCAATAACTCCAAACAAATGCAAATTCAAGTTAAAAATGGAAGAATACCTCTCACGTGACCTCATTAATACAATTACATTCAGGCATTTAGAAGATGAATTTATCCAGAGGGACTTGCAGATGAGGACAATGCAAGCAATCATAATCAACAAAAGAAGTGCTATGAATATTTAATTATATAACAATAGATCAATCTAGTGTTGGAGGCCTTTTTTTTTTTTTAAGAAAACAAGCAGTTATAAAGCAAACGGAGTGCAAGTCTTAAAGGGTACAGTGTTATTTAAATGTGAAAAAATTTAAACAATAGGTCAAATAGAATAGAGGACGCTAGAGTTAGAGGGACACATGTTTTTCTTGTGATATGAAACATGTAAACACACAAACAGTAAAAACTAACTGCATATTTTGGTCACTTCATATACATTTTCCTCTTTGTCAAAAAGGACCCAGTTAAAGTATGTGCTTGAACAATAGGGGAAAGGTAGTGCTCAGGAAACCTAGTTTCTTTTGTAGAAATTGAGATCTGAAAGCTGAATAAAAAAAGCTTTCCATTGATGCATGGCTTGTCAAGATAAGACTATTTGCTGATACGTTTTAAAAATCTAGAATCTGAGGGTGCAAAAAAAAAAAAAATTATATATATATATATATATATTTCGAAAACAGCCTTTAAAGACGTTCAAATGAAGTTCTTAGCAATGCACATTACTAACGTTAATCCAAAAATAAGTCTTAATGTATTTATGGTAGAAAATGTACAAAACATCTTCATGGAATATGATCTTTACTATCCTAATGATTTTTTTTAAAATATATATTAAATTACAATAATTTTGACCCATACAATGTATTTCTACTTATATATCCTACTCATCACTGCTTTTGTGCTCCAGGGTCACATTAGCTGTCTTAAAGAAGTCTACTGTACCAGGACTCAGGCAGGGTTTTCCTTTAGGCACACTGTTAACGCCGCTGACGGCAAAGTTGCCGGTCTCGTCCAGGACGAGCAGGGTGTTGTGATCGGACTGCACCTCCAGCACAGTGCCCTGCATCCAGACCACAGACACCGCTAAGCAGCGCTGTTCACCGGGGCCCAGGCGCCTGATCACATACTCTGCTCTCCCGCACGCAGTCTGGCACTCCCGGGCCTCACGCAGCTGGCTGGATAACACTTTCACTGGAGGACTGCGAGCTCTGTCTGCGCTCAGAAAACTGCTTCCCATCATCTCCAGTGCTGCTGCTGCTGCTTCTAATTCTAAAGGCGCGCCGTTTTTGAGTGACGCTAAAAAAAAACAGGACGTGACGACTTTGTTTCAAAATAAAGGCACACGGTAGACGGTATATATTTTTACAATACAAACAAGTACTAATTATTTAAATGTGTGAGTAAGTTTAGTACAACAACATTAGAACTAATTATTAGAATTCATTATTTAAAAAATATAATTATTATGAATTAAAGCAATAGAAATAGCAGTAGTTTTAAAATGTAATAATTGGTCTAAACTAGCCCAAAACAGAAACGGAACCAACAAAAACTAATAATTAAATAATAATTGAGGTGAGTCATTCAAAATAATATAAAAAATGTCAGGTAAGCATAATAACAAATCTGAATTTGTTCTGTATAAAGGGTTTGACAGGGTAAATGTTATGGATTAATTTAAATATTAGTCCTACTTTGTTTGTGAGGGGGAAATGTTGCATGGATCATATATCTCGTCGAATCAGAGGTCGTCAAAAAGTCCATTAAAATTTACATATGCGATATTAAACATGTCAAATTTAATAGGAAGCGCTCTCTGGCGGTCACATTTGTATATTTCCGTACACTGTCACAATTTTTATCTTTTTCCTTGTCATTGACTTTATATCACCCATAGGGGGATAAACCAGCATACCCGCATACCTGAAATTATATATATATATATGGGTCACATTTTCTTGAACAGATCCCCCCTGTCTAATGGACAATCTCATTTTTTACAAGCCATAGTTCAGCATTTTAAATATTTTATTCATCTTGTTTGGGAGGACAGGACACCATACCATCTACCTATATTTTGATTCATTGTTTTTTTACAAAAACTTCTGTAAAGACTTGAAAATAAAGAATCAAATCTGACAGCTGTTTTGTTCATCATAGAGTACCTTTTATTAACGTTTGCATGACTAGATTATACATTATAAGTTATGATCATTGTCACAAATAACAGGTACCAGTCATTGAACTTCATTTTTCAAGAAAAGCACAAAGAATTCATATAACGATTCTAAATCTCTGAAATACTTAAATACAGAAGCTTTATAGTTTAAGAGAGTCAAATGCTACATATCCTTTGCTTAGACTAGTAGAGCAACATTTCTGTTCAATTAAATTAATTTGCAGGAAAACGTAAGAATAGGATGACAAAGACAATGTGTGATTCTAATCAGATTCAGTAGTTTGTGATATTCTCTCTATATATATTCCTTCTACTGCAGATTCTTACAGAAATATCATCTCGGTAAGATTGCTGAGTGGCTGATCTGGGGTCAGTGCTGCTATATAATCTCCACTCTGAGGATGGTAAAGATGAGCACAAGAACGCTGAAGGAAAGAGTCCATCCACTAGCTCCGACTCCTGGAAAAATAAAAACGACAATAACAAAAGGTTAAAGCTTTTCTAACAGACTTCCGTATTTAAAAACTGAACCAGATCCAGCATCAGATGAAGTTTTTAACACGTACCTGGAGCGCCTGAAGTGGGTTTGGCAATAGTAGCATTAGTCACCCCTGCAGTGGAAGGTGAGGCAGTAGTCGTGTCAGCTGTTGCTTTTCCTCCAGTCAGACCGAGATTGAGTTTATCCAGATCGGACTGTAACTGCTGCGAGATCCAGCTCCGCACCACTGTTTGGTTTTCAAAGGTTTTCAGATCCTGCAAATTGCTACCAAGAAGACCCACGACCTCTGATATGGTGAGGCTCTGTAATGTCACAATAACAAGAGGACCTTATGTTATCGAACCATGAACGTTAAACAGTGCAGCTATGATAAAGACACAAATGATTTAAACAAAGAAAATGTAGTGCTGTCAAACGATTAATCGCAGCCAAAGTAAAAGCTTCTGTTTACGTATTTATGATGTATATATAAATACACGAATGTATATAATTTAGAAAATATTTACCTTCATACATTTATACATTCATATACACAGTAACATATTTTTCTGAAATATATACATGAATGTGTGTGTATATATACATATATAGCACTAAAAAAATACAAAATGTTTTCTTTCCTTACCGAGATCACGTCTGCATCCAGATTTATGAAAGTGGACACGCTCATGCTGACATTGTATGATGACAGATTCCTAATGTAGCCTAGATCTGCACCTCCTACAAACAAACAATAAAGCAAATACTTAGAGCCAGATTAGTATTTTCAGGATTCACTAAAGACACGCAGTGAGGAATTAGCAATGTCAAGACGTGGACATAGCTATTTTTGTGCCTGACTTCATTCAACATGCACTTGCAGAGCCCCCTTTTAAACCAAAAATGTCTTTACTAATGTTTGAAATTGTCAAATGACTGGCATTTCCGCTATTATTTAATGCCCAAACACATGTCTTGAAGCAGGTGGTAATTTGCTCTCGGTAGACTGTGCTGGTCATTATGGAAATGACCTGTGTTCTTTAATGTGTGCAATGTCAGTAATTATTTATTATTAAAGTATTTGCTTTAATGCTAATTCGCCCTGTTTCGTAAATCTGTCCCTTAATGCGAAGCGCAAACCAAAGCTGGTATTCTGAAAGTGTCACGATGACTGAATTGCGTGACATTCGAAGGGCGTTCTCACCCAGATAGGTTTCGATGAGCTGGAAGGCTGACATGATGGCACTTCGACTGCTTGCGGCCGGCAACGGAAATGCTTTGTTAGCGACGCTGAAGAGTGCCTTCTTTTTCTGAGATGTACAGTTCGACACGTCCAAAGCATCGGACTCCCTGTTATTGAAGATAATAGAGAGAAATCTGGTGAAGACATGTAAAACTATATACTGTCAAATTCTGTTAAAAAAACTGTTCAAAAGTGAAAAAAAAGAGTATTTCTATTAATCATGATTCGATTAGAATTTAGAATTAGGAATAAAAGGAAACGCATTTGAATTAGAACTGAATTTAAGAATCTTGAAAAATATTACTGTTTGCAGCATTAATAAAAAGAGTTTCTTGAGCAGAAAATCAGCATATAAGATTGTTTTCTGAAAGGTCGTGTGACCCTGAAGACTGGAGCAATGGGAACTTTTCTTTACCGCATACTGTCAGGCAAAATAGTTGACAACACGCTGGCGTTCAGAGAGCAGAGGTTTGGTCCTTTCACTAGATTGAGGTCAGTGGCGCTCAGGGTGTTGTTGGCGCTTAGGTATCTGGTAAGGATTTGCTCGCTCTGAAAGATAAATAAATATATTAACGCATGACCAAATCTTGAGCAGTTTTAAAATAAGGACGATTTATTATGGCAAAATCTGCACCTGTGCAGAGGACCAGTCGCCATCATTGGGGTTCATGAGCGCTGCCAGGGTGTCGGATTTCGTGATGCTCCATTTACTGATTTCATCCACTGACGCAACCCTGGATACGGACTTCAGCACCTGGACCTGATCTTCTGAAAGCCCATTCGGCTGTATCTGATGGGCGAGAGCAACACCTCTACATTAAAACTGTCCTGGATGTCCTGGATGATTTGGTCAGATTTTAATACATATCATATTACCTCTTTGAGTTTGTCCAAAATGATTCTCTGATAGGAGCTATCATCAATTTTTTGACACAGACTAGCGAGGGTGTCATTCACTACAGTTGGAGTCAGACAGAGGCTGAACTGCTCTGCATTATACCCGAAGGGGAAGGCCTCATCGCTGATGGTAACACTAGTGATGTAGTTTGTACAGGAAGCTTGAAAAACACAAATAAATATATGATTTAGTTATTTTTGTAGAAAAAAATGTAAAGGTGTCACATGCATATAGTTATTTTAGCTGTAAATAAACAGTTTGTTATGCTACTCGATAATGCAAACCGTAGTTGTTATCACTTTAACTTACGATCATAAACAGATTTTTTTATTTAATTCAATTCGTAGCCCAAAGCTCCTACTACATGCAGCCTTTAATCAATCATAAATGTCACCCAGTGTAATATTGCGTAATTGTAAGAAAGATGAGGATTTAAAAACAAACAAACAAATAAACAACAAAATGAAACTGATATAAAACGGGCATACCTGCTCTCTTGGCTTTGTATGTGGCTGAAAAGATTGCTTTGAACAGCCTCTTCATTTGTACCTTCGGTGTGTTCTTTTCCCTCAAGCCCCTCAAGAAGGTTTTCAAGAACTTGCTTAAATCACTCTGTGTACAACACCAAATACTTTTCCACTCAGAAAATGCTAGCTGACTTTACAAATACTTACAAATACACACTGAATCAAACAGAAATAGTATTTTCTTGTATTCAGTATTTCTAGTAATCTTTGTTTCATTTACAACTTAAAAAAAAAAAACGTATTATAATAATAATAATACAGAAATATATGCATGCGTAACTATAAGTGTGGCTCATCTGTGTATGATGTTCACATGTCACATACCTGAGTGAATTTTCCCCAAAAGCTGTCTGAGAAGTACAGAGGCAGCGTCTCCAGATCTTTCAGTGTTTTCTGATTCCAGCTGGTTGCTTGTCTAAATAGTCATACTTTTCCATTACCACACAACCATAACCAGTGCACTTTTTAAACATAATCTGAAAACAAGATAGTCTGGAATAATGATAAGTCGGCTTTTTAAAATCACAACTTGCCCATATTGTGAAGTTCCCTTCATCAGAAGGTCCTGCATGGCTGATATTTGCGTATCGGAGAGGTCTTTGCAGTTCTTCAAGCTGTTGAGGATTTCAGGGTCTGAGTTTCTGATGACGTCACCGCTCACAGCACACACCAAGTTGCCCAGCGCTGTCAGATTCTCTTTCTTGATGCTTGCTCTATTAATGCCCTGAAGTGAAAAATCAGAATATGTACATGTTTAATAAAACACTAAATAATATCGAAGAAAAACAGTAGTGGTGAAACCATGCAAAGCATAAGAGTCATAAGAGGCTTTGCATATGGTTTGTAGTAGAGAGTGCTAGTTGGTGTGTCCAAATACAGCTTTATGGCGTTTAGTTACCACTAGTTCTTTAAGCGATACTTACATAGCAGTCCATAGCATTACTCAACAAAATGTCCCTTCTTCCGCTCAGAGTGCTTGAAAAGATTGAGAGATCTGCTGCGGCGACTTGTGTGAAATATGACTTGCAGAGGGTTTTGTTGATTGTATCATAACTGAAGAGGACAACAGACAAAGTATATCACAACTTTTTTAACGAACAAAGCACACTTAAAAAACGCCAGTAAGCACTTACTTGAAGTACAGCAACATATCTGGATGATAGTTTTCAAAGTCGAATGGCGACTCCTTTCTAACAAGGTTGTACATGCAAGTCAGCTAGAAAAAACAACGCATATTTTTTGTTCACGTTCTGACACTAGGCCCAACTGATCACATTGTTTTAATGCTGTTTTTTCAGCGCTCACCTGAGTCTCGCTCAGTACCACCTTCTCTCTGCTTTGTCTTCTTCGGCAGGCTTTGATCAGGCCTTTGATTTTGGTTTGGGTGAATGTCTGCACTCGCGAGCAGGTAAATCCTTGCAAAACTTCCACTGACAGGCTGCAGACAAACATGAAAGTCATAAATGTTCAAATGTTTTTTATTCATAAGGTAATGTACATAATAATTAAAAAGTGCAAATACTTACTCGTCAGGTTGTTCAAAAACGTTTGCCACAGAATCGAAGAAAAGGACAGCCTGCAGAGAATTTTAGACGAAATATTAGCAGAAATATTATCTACATTGAAAAACTATTGAAAAATAAAGGTTGTTTATTTGCATCGATAGTTGAATTTTGTTTGCCTCACACAAGAGGTTCCTAAAAGTTATTTAAACTTCTTAAAATGTTTGTTTCAGGGTTTTTTTAAGAACCGTTAAAAGAGAGGTTCATCAGAAAACCAAAAAATGGATCAATCTCATGACTGCGGAAACCCATTTTTGAACCCCTTTTTGTAGTCTGCTATAATACCTGTTGAGGTTTCCACTTCTTTTTGTTAAACTCTTGCAGAACTGTTGTTTCTGTGGTGGTGGTGATCTCCAGGAACCTCCTCGGAATTTGGACGGCCAAGTCACTGGGAATGTTTTTCATCAAGAGGGCTGTTGACGTTCCCACTTTGATGATCTAGAAAGACGTTTAAAAGACAACTTTTATAATTTTTCTTTTTAAATATCTCCTCATTTGCTTGAATGTTGTTCCCCTACCTGGTTCACAAAGGTCTTTTGAACAATCTCTGGGGCAGCCACTATGCTTTTTACAAATTGTGCGTTTTGTGATGTTGTAACAATCTGATCCGGAGCAATGGCTGTCAGTAGCGTTGACGGAATGCCGCCAACCAGCGATCCAAGATTCAGCAAATTGTCGGCAGAGTTGATCTGTCATAAAGTCAAAAAAGTCATTCCTTTTGTAAAATCAACGGTCTCCTCAAGCGGTTATTTTGAAAAACAATGTACTAAATGCATCTCTTTACTCATCTTTGAAATATCACGAGTTCTCAACTGTTAATTTGAACACATTTTAAGGTTATACAAATGTGTTACACTGGCGACTTTGATTTTACCTTATAATCTCCTCTGAGAAGCACTGCTATGATTGCCTTGGCTTGTCCGAAGGACCATCCAGATGTAGTGCCCAGTGTTGAGAGACTACCGATAAGAACCGATGGTGTTGCTGAGGATAATTGTGTAGTTGTTAGGCCAACAACCTGGCTTCCCAGGTTGGTAATAGCACTAGCATCTATGGTCTTGATGTTTCTCGAAAGGGCAGCAGATATCTGAAAACAAGTACAAGGAATATCAGCCAGTTACATCACAGTTAGACGAAGAAATAACTTGACTTTAGGCTTTATTGGAATACTTACTGCAGGATCCACATCGGAGCAAGACGTCTTAAAGTTTCCAAGAACCGTATTAGTTTGAGCTTCATTCAGTGTAGTGAAGGTCGATGCTGGGGCATCGCATTGCAGAAACGAAGGCAACCTAGAGAAGCACAGAGAACACAGTAAACCAGCTGAACTCAAGAGAGATTTTGCTCTGGTTTCTGTTCGAACTCACTCTAAAAGATTAAAGTTAGGGTTTTGTAGAAAGATGAGCTCAGTGTAGCGACTGAAGACTGTCTTTGGAAGTAACGGTTGATTGAACAGCTTTATGTTCTCAGGGTTCACAGCGAACGCTTTCATCTGCAAACAACAAAATCAGGCAGGAATTAAGAACCAGCATTTTTTTTAACACAAAATATGGTGTAACAGTCTATAACAGTCTATATGAACAAGCCGAGTAGTTCGTACCGCGCTCTCAGGGCCGAAAGAGTAGAGATCGTCCAGAGTCAAGAAAGTTATAAATGCACCGATGTTGTTGACAAACCATGCAGTTGAATTCAATTTTGCGTCAGAGGGGTTGTAGCATTTTGCTTGAGTGTCTAAAATGCAACAAGATCGTATCCATTATATAGCAATAATAAACCACAGTAATATGTATGCATCAGTACAGAACTAGATTGCACTAGAACAATATGCAAACACGCTTGCAATCAGTCACTTGAATTTAAGTAATTTACTGCATACTTAAGAAGAGAACAAGTATGCTTACGAAGAAAAAGAAGACTAATTCACCTGCTTTCAGATATGTCTTGATGGTTTCGTACACATTCTGCTGAGTAATCTGAGAACCACTAAAGGTGAAATTGCTGCCTAGAACACTGACCCTAGAACAAAAAGAGAAAGCACTTGGTGAGAAAGTGTTCCTATTTCCAAACCAACAAATTTCACCACAGCCATTTGCACTCACATTTTCTTGTATGATTGGCAAGATGAGCTCAGTGTGTCTTTTGACCCTATTAGATCTTTGTTCAGGAACTTCAAGTAGAGCTTCAGTCTACTGTTAAACCACAAATCCACCTCTGTCTCATTGTCACTTGCCAACGCCAGAGGCCAGACACAGGGAAGGATGGTGCTTTTAACACTATCTGGAACATCCTCCTGTAAAACAGAAAAAAAACGGCGAATGCAGAAATTATTCTATCTATTGAAGTTCCTCTACATAACTGTGCTTCGAACATTTCACTGTTTATTTTTAAAACTTACTTTCTCCACGAACTCAGGGGTTTTGGTGAAGCTGCTGAAGATAGCACAGATTTGCGAATTGTTGTTCACCACTTTCTCCTGTCTCAAGTAGCTTCCCAGTTCAGAAGGAGCTATAGAGTTTACAAGCTGAAATGCACGAGTCAAACATCAGTTTAACATCTACAACGAGCACTGAGCATCAGAACTGCGGTGTTGATTCGCAGCGTACCTCAGATTTCCGAGCTGGTGGTATCAGAGAAAGGAAGGTGTCCACATTTGGAAGTGGCCCAAATCCATGCAGGCTTTCGTTCAGATATGCAATAAAGCTGTTATTTCTGTAGCACAACAGAGGCTGTGGCCCTGCAATAACAATAAATATTGGTAAAACTTCAGAACAGAGAACACTTTTCCCTCAATAAACTCCTATTTTGCTGCTCATTAATAGTTAGCAAGGTACTTGTTTAGGCATTGGGTTGGATTAGGGATGTAGAACCAAGTCATGCACAACAAGGCATTATTAATGTGCACTTAATTACTACTAATAAATGGCTAATATTTTAGTAATTTACTAATTTTCGCCTAAAGTAAAGTGTTACCAAAATATCTTACTATAGTAAACCTTGCGTCTTAGTTGGTGTTATGAAAATAAACAAGATATGCATCAAATGATTGCTTTATTAAACAAACATATAGGGAGGTGGAATAGAAAAAATAATAATTCATGTGGTGTTTATGTCTGTGACGTGAATAAATACCTTTGATGGATTGAAGAATGTTATTGTAGACTGCATTTTTGGTGTTTGTGGGAAATGAAGGTCGAGCAGCGTCTAAGAGCCCCATGCTGTAAATTGCAAATAAACAATGTATGATGTCTACACTCACTCAATCAGCATTACACACCACAAATGTAATATATGATATAATTCTTACGCAGTTTGAGTGATATTGCAGTCCCTTGTGTTGAGGAAGGTGAATAATGGAGACACAATGCTTTCGGAAAGGTTGGCTAATAGAGGATTTATTCTTCTCTGCATCCAGACAAGAACTTCCTGATTAGTGATGCTTAGATTAGATAGGCTGCTTCTCTCAAATATCTGTTTAATCAGTGCTGCTTTTACATCTGGTGTGGGATTGATCACCTGGACAGGAGAAATTGATATTATTCGAGGTTTAACAATGTTTTCTGGATATTTTAGGTAAAGTTATTTTAGCTTGCTCTGTTCGCACCTCCACTAGCGGCGAATAGAAGTCAAAGAAAGCAGGAAGCTGGCAATCCTTAAAAAACTGCATGACATTGGTGACATTCTGAGGATTATTTAGTTCACCGGGAGTCGCAGACAGATTAAATAGTTGGTTTGGACCCAGAAGAGGTAGAATATCCACCTAAATCGACAAACAAAAGGACTGTCACAGTGTTTTATACCATAAAGAATTCTGCATACATTTCATCATTTAGCACTCACAGCTCTGAGGTTTTTGTTCAGTGCCATGAGGTCCTTCAGGGGAGCTGACTGTGCGAACGGCCCTAAGGTTTTGTTGACCCACTGCATACTGCTACCTGTGTCATTAAAGCACCCAGGATCTGAAAGAACAACAAGAACATTTACATTGTGATTATTATTAGCTAGTTAGCCACAGTCATCCACAGCACAAGAGTAAGTACTTGGTCTTAAAATGAGCCAAGACACAACATCATTTTTGCATACTGTGAGCATAATTGTACTTTGGATATAAAGCAGTTAAGGGAATAAAAAGTATTCTGAACCAACCATTAGTGTCATTGCGAGAGAGGAAGGCTTTTATGAACTCTGTGTAGATCAGATCAGATTGCGTTTTAGTGCCACTGGTTTGCAGTGGATTGCAAATGTCTTGTGGAGGAGTATAGACAAAAAACGAAGTGCTGAAAGATAACAAACATTATATTTAGCTTTTAATTTTGGAGTCTGCAAAATTACATTGTCATGTAAGCAAGTCAGAGCAACGCACATAATGCCGTAAGTTTCACAGGTGAGGCTTTTGGTGCTGAAGCAGGACAGGAGTCTTTGAGAGATGGATGGTAAGAAGGGTTTCAGTCCCTGGAACAATGACCGAATGAAGACAGGATCCTTCAGTCTCTGGGGACTAAGGCGACTGATCCGGATGTCTTCGATCACTTCCAGCACGTCGGACAAAGACACATTGCTCACACTGGGAGTCTGTAAGTAAACAGCAAATATCCCTTTTAAAATGTGTAAAATAAGGAAAAAGAATAATAATATAAATCAAGCTTCATACCTTGTTGGAGAATTTTAGCAGTGCATCGTCTAGGATGGCGCTGGTTTTGGTGAACAAAAGCTTCCAGGCTTCTTTTGTCACATTGCTGGACAGTTTGCAAGCCAACAGATCAGCCACTTGTTGAGAGTTTAACTGTGAGAGCTGGTGACACAAAAGAGCTTTTAGCCAAACTGAAACAGTGATGCGCGTGAAGAACTAATAACGAGACTCAAAGAGCCAAGCGTTCTTCTTCTGTGTCACATTACCGTTGGTTGACAGGCGAACTGCAACACGGTGAAGTTACAAACTCCTGTTGTGTTTGGAGCTGATCCGTTCAAGAACTGATCCACGTCAGGGCTGCAAACCAGAAGAACACGAAGCATTTATTACAGTCCATAGTGAAAACAGTGTTTAACTCATTTGAGCAGAACAGCTCACCTGGAGAAATTTCCACAGAGGACAGGCTCTGAAAATAACGAAACAAAGACTTTGAGTTTTATCAACATCAACGACGTCTCAGGTCAAGTCAAGCACGATCAGTAACTTACCATTTACAGGAGGTGTTGTGCACTGCAGGAGCGAGAACAAACGTCACATTAGAATCTTTGGTTTGTTGAACCATAAAATCACAATATGATCATGATCTTTAGTTTATCATTACTTACTAGGCTCGATCTCGAGATGCACTCTGGAGGGAAATAAAACACAGTTCACATTTCAGCTCAATTCAATTTTGTCCCGATCATGTCTTCAGAGTTATTGCTCAGCTGTGTCTCACCATCAGGAGGAATCATCATCACAGAGTCTCTGATCGTCAGCAGGGCTTCAGACTGGTTTGGAGCGACTGATGATAGTTTCTGATCCATCCTCCCAAAACTGATCCAGAGAGAAAAACAACCGATGTGATCTTATTCCACATTAACACATCCAGATCAGTGTTTGTTCTGCTGGTTAAGAGTGACTTACATGACGTTGTAGTTGTCACAACTGAAGTTTGACTGCAGGACAACAAGAGAAGTCATGATATTGTACAGGAACAAGACTGATAATAAAGTGTCTTTGTCATTGTCATTTGTTTAAAATGATGTACACAGCACTCCTTTAAAACATTAATGACAACAATAGAAATAATACTTTATGTTAAATGTATATCTACACAGGTTACGTGTAAAGTTGCATTAAACACCTTTCTGGCCTCTGTCTGAAGAGAGAACAGGAAATTGTTTAGTTTGTCTCTGTTGGGGTCTTTAAGAAGGAAGTCAAAGACTTTTGTGAGGATGTCTCCTCTGTCTCCTGATCCAGCAGGAGGATTGAACACCAGTTGATCCAGCTGCCTCATTGTGAGAACAGAAACAGCATCCACCTGCAAATGACATGAGACTTCATTCGAACGCATTCACAAAACCTTTACATACGTGTCTTCAGCCAGTCTTTAATATTCAGTAACGATTTCTGACTCACAGCCGAAAAATTGCGGCTTAAACTGAAGAAATCTTGAAGCTGTGCCAACGGAGAGAAACTGCCGAAGTTTTGGAGGACGAAGTCTGCGCTGTTGTTAAACGGTGATGTGCAATCGATACCTGAATTTAAAAAAATGCAATACTTTGTTCATTACTGGTCATCAGAGTGGGTCGTTTAAATGGAGTCCTGTAAAGCATGTCAACTCAAGTTCATTGATTATTTAGCATTGATTTAAACAATATGTAGCATAAGTCAGTTGAACCAGCATCATTATCAATAACTACCTGTGTTTTGACGTCGTGACAGGAATGGACGAATGAAGTCATTCAGGACAAACCTCTGTGTCGCACTGTCCATCAGTCCAGAATTATTATTTAGCTCCCCATAACTGCAGCAATAAAACATTACGTTATTACCTTATAGGTCGATTGAAAGCTGTTTTTTTATTACCCTGAAATATACGTTTCAGAATAATTATAATAACACGACTTCCAATAATGAACGTCAGCTCACTTCCCTTTATAGAGGGCGCCAAAGTAGCAAAATACGCAAAACTACATTCACTTCATTTAAATAGTTCACCGAAACTTGAAAACAGCTTACAGTTCACTCACTCTCCATGAGTTTGTTTCTAAAACTGAACAGATTAGAAGAACTGTAGCATAACTTGCAAAGATCCTCTGCGGTGAACGGGTTACAGAACTTTAGCTGAAGGTGATGGTTTGAAGTTACACGTCTTAATGAAAGATCTGTTTTTTACAAACAAGCAACGTTTTTTGCTTCCGAGGGGGGGAACTGATTGAATGGAGTCGTGTGGATCATTGTGGTGTTTCTATCAGCTGTTTGGACTCACTACAGATGATTCATTGGTGAGCAAATCATATATGCTGCATTGTTTCCGATGAAGAAACAAACAGATCCACACCTTGGATGGTTTGAGGGTGGGTAACACTTTAGGATAGTTATTCAGTATTAAGTGCAACTTTTCCCTCAAAAAAATGATTAATTTACCACCTATTTTATGTATGTATTCTTTTAGCTACACACAACCAGGAAATCAATCTCAAGCAGGATTTAGATGCTATCTTCTCAAACCAATGGGTTTGCGATAATCAGATAAAGAGCAGCTATAATATATCAGTTAAAGGGAACATGATGAACATACAGTGCCCTGTAGGCCTGACAGCTGAAGGTGCGTGTGCTGATGCAGGACAGGAAGTCACGTGGGATTTGAGGTAGCTGAGGCTTCATCTTGATTTGGAACCAGAACCTCATGAATTCAGCATCATCGAGATTTCCAGATGTGAAGCTTTCTGCTGGCAGCTCTACAAACAAGGCTGTGAGGTTGCTTTGAGATGAATTGTTCGCCTGCAACCATAAAAAAAAACATTGTCAAAAAAGGCAGTCCTTTGAATGTAGAATAAAAATTATATATATTTCTTTTTACCAATCTAGACTGGTTCATCAGTGTCTGCAGTGATCTGGTGAGTTCAGTAATCAGAAGTTTCAGGTTTTCCTCGGTCAAGCTCAGATTTGTTTGGGCGACACAATTAACAGTCTTTGCCAGATTTTCTTCAATCTGTGATGTCTGCACCAGAAGATAAAATAGTAGTATTGGAAACTGCTATATGTAGCCTATAAATCAGTTTTGGGACATGTATTAGACATCTATTATTAGATGTACCAGTTTTTGCACAAAAGAGAACAAAACCACATTGTACAGTAGTTTTCAGATGTCTAACATGCCAGAGGGCTTGTTGGACCTGATCAGGGTGTGGTTCATTACATGCCAGATTGAAAGATTGTGGTTTGTGAAAGACAGACTCACAGGGCAGGAACTGCTGGTGACTTTACAATTGTCGACAGGTTCTATGATTTCAGGATCTGAAGCACTGAACAAAGTATAAAGAGCACAGCATTAATTAAAACAAAAGAAAAAAGGCCCTGGGCTACATGTTATTCTAAGTGTTGTTATGTCCAGTTATCTCAATGGCAGCCCTAAACATACACAGCAAACACTTAATCAAAAGCAGAATGTTGATTTTTCCCACCCAAATAAATAGGAAGATTTTATTTCTTATTTTATTTCTATTTTGAAGTTTTTTGAAATTATTATTTTAAGCATAAATGTCACACTTTTAGTGGGAGTTATTAATAAAACAAACAATAATACTATTCGTATTGAAAAAAATAACCTGTTGTGTGTTTTAAGTTACCACTAGACGGCCAGAATAAGCTTAAATTCCATATTCTCTAAACACTGTCTTCATGTGTAGTCTTCTTGCTTTTTTTACCACTATGTTCTTAGAGCTCTAACTTGGTTTATAATGCAGGTAGAAACTCTACTTACAAAAGAGTGTTGGATATTGTTGGGGTGTCTGGTAAAGTCTGGTTAAATAAATATTTTCTCATCACAGGAACAGCCATATACTGTAACCAATCAGTGAAGTTGCTCATGCTAAAATTGTTTGAGATTTGGCTGTCATTGGCCATCGATATTGTCCAGTCCACCAGAAGCCGTATTGTTTCATTTCTGTTGCTGACAGCCTTTAAAAAAAAAGAGAAACAGGTTTACAAATATTAGGGCTCTCAATTAAAAATGCTGTCCTAAAAATATGACGCTCATGACAAGATGCTGAAAACAAAGAGAGGCATTATGTGCAATCACATGGAAATAAAACAAACAGTATTTTGTAATGCCTATTAAAAAATGTTTCATGTGCCACAATAATGTGAGAGTCTTTGTAAGCAAATGCTGATATGGAAATAATTTAAGTTATGTATAAATAAAAAAATAGGCATATTAAAGATTGTTTATATAGGCTATGATAATATATGCACATATACAAGGAAAAAGAAAACATACGTTCTGAGAAATGTTCACACATGCTTTGATGAATCTTCCCAATGGTCTCAAAGCAATCAGGAAATCGCTGACATTCTGCTCAGAAATGGAAAGAATTAGGATCACCTTCTTTGTTTATGCTTAATCTCAGGACTGGATAATAAGCACCAGTACTCATCATCATCAAGTGCACAGAGCTCAAAACTAACCGTGTTAAGTGATACGTTAGCGACTGGCTGCAGGAAACTCTGGAAGATCTGAGCAATGGCACTGAGGTTTAGCTTGGAAGAGGCTTCCAGCTGAAAGACCAGCTGAGCTTTCTGCTCTGGGGAGAGCTGTTCTAGCACAAGCAGCTGAAACGAAGCCCAAAGATTCCAATGAATCATCTCAACAGTAATGCGATTATTGATTCATACCATTTAATTCACTCACCCCATCAAAAGTTGGATTCAGAGTATAGAAATCTTCTAGACTTGCGCTAGCAGAGAACGTTTGGAAGTTCAGTTTAAGCCATTCCCCAGTGTTATTTGCACTGCTGACACAGCCAGCTTTAAAACAGAGGACAAAAAATATATAAATTAGCAAATCAAAAAGCTATGTGAAATAGTACGCCGAA
The DNA here is from genome assembly GCA_032361165.1 of Enteromius paludinosus. Classification (NCBI taxonomy): domain Eukaryota; kingdom Metazoa; phylum Chordata; class Actinopteri; order Cypriniformes; family Cyprinidae; genus Enteromius; species Enteromius paludinosus. The sequence goes on along the minus strand of JAUMHQ010000052.1, from coordinate 1,919,527 downwards.
ATAAAAACGTATAAATACGGAAAATGGACTTTGCTGCTACATGAGTAGGGTTGTGGGGTATGCATATCATATCTACGTGAAAATTGCGTATCATTTGCACGCAAGAACATGCACGCCAAGTCCAATCAATACCACACGTTTGCGTTTTTATTTGGCGTAATATTTATACGTATTTTCAAATCCCTCGTCTTTTTACCATCTTAAATATTATCTAACGGACAAAACCAGTTACCGTCGGTTGTATTTCTCTGCAGAAATGGTTTTACGAAGTTCTGATACACCATCTTTCGCCTTTCAGGACCAATCTGCAAGCTTAGACCCGCCACACTGTAAAGAGCACGTGAATGAAGTTAATCTTCTCTGACAAGAAATAAGTACAGAGAACAACAGCCTGATTCATTCGCGCTAATACATACAGCTCTTGGAAGCTCTGGCAGGAGAGGTTGCCTCGACTCAGACAGGACAGTGTGTCTCTGGACAGCGATGACAGATGTGGATTGAGCTTCACTTGAAACCACAGCCTCGCAAAATCCGCATAATGCAGCGAACCCACTATTGGGCCAGTCGTCCTGACTTGATTGATGTACTTTACGACCTGACCCGCTTCAAGTCTAGATCTCTGTTTGGAGAATTAAATGTATTTTTTTTTTTTTTTTTTACATTTTTAATTTAGTTTACTTTAAATGTGTTTGGAATATGTTGATGTTCTGTACCAGCAGTTTGTACAAATCAAAGGCAGCGTCTGTAAATGCTTTGAGATTGTTGAGATTTCCCTGTGATAAGTCCGACAGCTGTATCGCGGAGCAGGTGAGAGTGCTGTTGAATACTGTCTGTGAGTACTGAAATAGGTATGAGGAAAAAAAAGCCAATAGTATTATCAACGTTCCTCAAATAACAGTGAAAAATAATATTGCCCACATCATATTACGCCTAAAAAATGAACACTTACTGGGGAGCACGTGGAGCCATTATTGGAAACGGTGCCTGTAAAAAAGCAAAGAAATTAAAAATAAAAATATGAACAAATGACTTGTATGAGCAATCACAATGAAATATTAAACTTTGTGATAAAAGTATTTAGAAACACACCATTTTGAAAGTTCACCTGACACTTAAAAAAAAAGAAAGAAAATGAGTCAATCAGTCAATCAGTACATAAACGTTTCATTGTTAATGTTAAATGATTTATCATTCATCATCAAATTTTATTTCTTTTAACCCAAGAAGTTGGTGTCGTGACCAAAAATATTTTGATTAAGCAAACTAGGTAAACTATAGAATAAAGGTCAACTTGGCTTGACTGAATCCATTTAACAAGTAGCATCCACAACATCATTTTGTGCAGAAAGTGTTAAATACCTGCCCATTTATTAGTGTGATGAATCCTATAAAAGAAATGAGTAAATGTGACTCATGAACCGTGTCTCTTTTAAAACCTATATCATAAATAAATAAATTAGAAGAGTAAAAAACAGCTTTACTCACCTAAAACAAACAGCGCAGAAAGATGAATGTGCGCCATTTTTACACCGATGCCACTCATCCTAACAAGACACATGCATTATTTTAATCTAGCTGCATACAAAAATATGAAATATGAAATATAAATTAAAATAACCATCCAACTATTCTCATTTGAACTATTCTAGTTAAAAGAAATATTATTCTATGTATATGTATCTATTCAAACATAAGAGGTGTGCAAGGAAGGTGTGAGCATTTACCTGTGGCAGGTGTATCTGTGTGTGTGTGTCTGTCAGAAAGCTCAGCAGGTGCACTATTAAATGAAGTATCAAAAGGGTGTGGGCCAACTAATGCAAACGTCAGTAAATCCAAAACAAGACAAACAACTACTTCTGGAAAGGGGCAAAACAAGAATGTGCTATATCACATTCCATTGTTATTAAAAACGTGTCTGCTAACCATACGAGTCTGATGCACCAACAATTTTTACTTTTTCTTCCAGAGGAGTCATGTTTTAGTTTTATTTGTTCATCAATCTTATGCATTTTCTAAAGTTCATGTTGGTAAAAAGTTGCAGCTTTTAAAAAGTGCCCTTTGCAACAATGCCAAACGAAGGATGTTTAAATCATGTTTTTGTTGCGTTTCTAAGAAGTTAAATAGCCTACTTGATTAGAATAGTATATTCTATTGATATATTCACATAAAAAATGCATTACAAATGTAAATGTAATTTTTAGAAATGTAAATACATCTTTAATGTACGACATGCAAGTTTCAATAGAGATGACATTAAAGTAATTTAGCTTACCATAAATGCTTGTTAGAATATTCAGCAGTAGTGTTTATTATTATTAAAAACCAATGTATTTTAAGTGAATTCCTAATATTGTAAGATTCTAATTTGGAAGTTTCCATTTGCATTGTTGCACCGCTAGACCCGTCTTTTTATACATTTTTACTTTTTAAAAAAACCAAACAATCATTTAAGTTCAGCCAAAAATGAAAATGAAAATTCTTTTATAATTTACTCACCTTCGTGTCGTTCCAAACCTGTATGAATTATCCACTACTGTACGAAAGAAGGTAATCGGAAACCAAACAGTTGCTTGTAGCCATCGACTTACTTGGAAATAATATAGCGTGAATGCCAGTGGGGACCAGATACTATTTGGTTACCAACATTCTTTGAAACATTTGTGTTCAACAAAAGAAAAAGAAAAAAACTAAAAAAATCAAACAGGTTTAGAACAACAAATGATGACAGCTTTCATTTTTGGGTAAACGTAATGTCTTTTGTGGTTATTCATCAATTAAACATAGAAGTCAACTGCACACATTAACAGTATCTAACGAAACAAAATTGTTTAATCGCATCAATAAGCAGTTTATAAACAGTGCATAATTCAATGAAGTGCTCTGTTGTATGTTTTGTCACACAATGGCATGCTATTCAAAGCGAATAATGGCAACACTTACCACAATCATAATCAAACAGACTCAACCTGTTTAGATTGTCCAACCCGCTTTCAGATTTACAAAAATGTATTTAAATGTACGACATGCAAGTTTCAATAGAGTTGACATTAAAGTAATTTATTTTACCATAGATGCTTGTTCGAATATTTAGCAGTAGTGTTTATTATTATTAATAACCAATATCTTTTAAGTGGATTCCTTATAGTCTAAGATTCTAATTTGGAAGTTTCCATTTGCATTGTAAATGTTTCAATGCTAGACCCTGTTTAGATTGTCTAACCCGCTTTCAGATGCAACCCACCTAAAGTATACAATACTGGAAGTGTTTTATGCCTTTAGAACCCAGTGGAGGAGAAATTATGTGTTAAATGGAAGTCTGGAACAGGTGTTTCTGCAACATTATCCTGCTCAAGATAAACTAGGAGAAATAAAAAGCAAGCCACCAAAGAACAGCCTGGAAACCGAGAACTACTGCGAAAAGGTTCTACTCACCTAATCTGTGACGGAATCTGTTAAGAAGAGAAAATGTATCCTATTTAAAATCTAATCTGTTCATAAGAACAGATGTTCTGGATTTTTTAAGCAAACATGTTCACCTGTGCAGAAAGTCTTTTTTTTTTTCAGACAGTGACAGACACTTATCTAAAGAATCTCTGCTGCATTGAATGCAAGTGGCCCAGAGCAAACAAAAGGTCATTTCAGCAAACTAAGACACATATCCAAAGCATCTAAACCTGAACATTACCCTTAGAGGGGAAACAAAAAAACAACTACTTTTAATTTACAGACCAGCTTCTCAGTTCTCTTACACTGTGTATAATAATGTTGACTATTTAGATGTATTTCCTTGTACCTGTTGATGATATTACTGCAGTGAGTCACACAGATATCAGTCAGTAAAATGAAGTGAATTTCTCCAGATCCGTGAAAACCAAGGATTCACTTACATCTTACAGGTTTGCGTGATTTATGACTTTAGGTCATCATCAACTCAAAATTGTTTGAATAGTTGCTTTCGTTGTGCTTTGATAATTATGTAGTTTTGTCCCCCTGCCCAGAATGTATAAAAATCTAATTAAGAAAATGTTAGAAGGGCAATATTTTAGCTGAACTAACTTAGAGAAGACATATTATATTAAGTCTGCACAAATATATCTTTAAAACATGAAATGAATGGTTATTTTCAAACCCAGTCGACATTCAAACAGGTAAATGCTGACTAAACTGATTAAAACTAATCCAGCCAACCCTGAGAACATTCTGCAAGTGCATGCGCCTGAATGACTTTGCGGGAGAAAAAAAGCCGCCATCTTCTCAAGGTCACCCTTCAGGTAAGTCCTACTCAGAGGTGGACAGAAGTGAAGTACATTTGCTTGAGGATTGTACTTAAGTACACTTTTTAAGTATCTATACTTTACTTGAGTTTTATTTTTTTCTGGAGACTTATGATTTTAACTTCGCTACATTTGAAAGACAAATATCATACTTTTCACTTCACTAAATTTCTGCCAAGGTCCTCGAAGAAATTTGTTTCTTTTCTTCTTCTCTCAAATGTGATTGGTATTTTACAGGTCACAGCCTATCAGTGACCTGTAAGAGACAGTATTCAAAACAAAATGCTTTGCTGACACGTAAAGCTGTGTTCCTGTTGGGCAGTCCTGTAGTTACGTTTGTATAGTTGAGTTAGCAAGTTGGATTATTTATTTATTTTTTTTCTGATGAACGAAATTTCACTGTACACTTGATTCAGATGTGGATGAATGAATACACTTTGATGTGTTTACACACTGCTACAGCGGTGTAAGAACACCACACTGCTGTTTTGTGATGCTGGGTAAATACAGAAATTGTTAAAGAAAATGATCACTGTCCCAAAGTCATTTGGGGCGTGGAAATAGGACATTGTATATAAAGTTAAGACAAAGTTAATCAAGTAAGTTACAGCAGTGAATAAATGTTGGTGCCTTACTTTAAGTGAAGATCAAAATCTACACTTAACATGTATACATTCATACACAAACGTACATGTATAAAACTCATTGAGGGAAATTGAAATGTGGCCTTTTTCCTTGTAAAACACGTTGAAAGCTGTGTTATTTTAATTTCACAAGTTTGCGCTTCCTCATAATAAAATAGTAAGCGAGTTTGGCGTGCTGTCCGGTGGCGAGCAGGGAGGAAGGCGGACTCCGAGCCCTAGTGATTTGAACCCTAGCGAGGGCAGAGCTCGGTCCGGCCCGCCCCTATGTGCTCCATGTGAAGGAAGGCGCAAGAATGGGCGGAGAAGGGGTGGAGGAAGGATGCGCAAAAGACGAGATGTGAAAGGGAAGGAAATCGGTTCATTTATAGTGGGTAAGTTTGATCTGATTGGACGGATGAAATGGGAGATTGATCAGTTAATGCGGTGCCAGCTGGTTAATTCGTACACGCTCCTCCCGAAATTAGTTTTGCAACATCACAAATTTTTGGCGTGTTGTAAATTTTTTGTGTTTCCGTGACATAAAAAGTTATGAAAAGGTTGTGTGGTCTTTCTCTCTATAAGACATTAACATTAAACAAAATATATGAAACGTGAAACGTAATGTAAACCACATATTTAAAACCGCTCATTTGAAGAGTATTAAATTCGTTTTTGCGTGTGTAAACCTCTGCCATTGCCCATGTAGATTTTCATTATATGGGGCCACATGGGTCCCAAATGGGTTCTTGCGGGTTTCTCTGCAGCGGATGTCGTCATAGTTGGGTAGACGTGAATAGAAGTGAATGGGATGGCACAACATATATATATTTTTTGCATTCCCGTTCGCTGAAATAGCAAAAGACAAACCATGACTTTTCATGACTTCTAATAAAAAGAAAAAAGTAGAGAGAGTCAAAAGAGAGAACGATTTACTGTCCCTCTCATTGACGCTGCATTAGAAACCCACTCGCAGTAGTGCAAACTACCTTTTTGTAATTTGATGCAAAGGTAATATAATACAAAGAATGGTGTTAGAAATGTGCATTCATTAAAAAAAAAACAAAAAAAAAAAACATAAGAAAAACCTTTTATCCGTTTATTTTTCTTTATTAATTCCTCTAGATAAAGTTAATGTGCTAATATGCGATAAAACTCAAAATTAATGTTTTTTAATCAGATTTTTTTATCCATTTTAAATTACTTGTTAAAATATTTCAACTGTAAAGAAAATCATTTAAACTTAGAAAAACCTTCTTTATTGGGTAAAACAAAATAAAAGAAACCTATATAAAAATATTTTATTTTATACCTAAGTGACAAAACCTGGTGGTAAAGGTAATATGAACAAGTTATAAGTGACACTATTCAGTTTAGAAATTTAATTATGTGCTAGAATCATTTTTGTTTGCGAATCAACAAAAATACAACAATGTACAACAATGACACAGAGTTTGAGTGTAACCATAAAACATTTATTGTCAAATTAAAGGTAACTTACTGGCAACAATTTTCCATTACATTTGCTGTATTTGTACCACAGTAAAATTACTGTGAAACATGTACAGTAGTTATAAGTGTACTATTTCCTTTTGCTATAGATTCAACAACTCAATTTAGTTGTGTGTGAATGAGGATGTTTCATATCGATCACAAGTGCAATACGGAGTACCTCAAGGCTCAGTACTAGGGCCGTTACTTTTTATGCTTTTCATGTTACCCTTGGCAGATATTATCAGGAGACATGGTGTTAGCTTTCACTGTTATGCTGATGATTCTCAGCTCTATATTTCTTCTCAGCCAGGTGAAACGCACCAAATTGAGAAACTAACGGAATGCATAGCTGATATAAAA
>JAUMHQ010000052.1:1891213-1902868 GCA_032361165.1 Enteromius paludinosus | reverse complement strand
CACTGTGTTTTTTTTGTGTGTTTTAGAGCTCTGCAGGCTCTACCCGATAGATATCATTCACTGTAAAATATTAAATACATTTATATTTATCTAAATACTGATTATTACGGATATTTTTTTATTTTTATTTTAACTGAGGCCCGTCTATAATTTTTTGCGCCTTTACAGTGGACCGTCCACGGGTAAACAGACGTTTATAGCGCAAAAAATACAAACAAACAAATAGCTTGGAGTGGCATTTGTTGGTTTGAGAGTGCGAAGTGTTCACAATTTTACATGACCTTACAATGGCTTACACAAAAGTGTCTAAAATCAACAGCAAGACGGAGGAAATAAGACCAGAAGCACAAGTAAAAACAACATGGTTTGACCAAAGAAAGACGTTCAAAGATAGGCCTTCTGAGAGACGTTCACATCTCTACCTGTACGTTATGAACAGCTTATTTATCAGTTGATTTAAATGCTAAATTATTCTATATTAACATCAGTTTCTGAAACTCCAATAAATAAACTATTCCCATTTTGCCCCAAATTAGAAGGAAACCTCTGGCCTTGTTGTTTACTTCCAGACAGTATATTTGTCTCATGATTATTAAAGATGATTGACAGATAACAGTAACTATATTTTCCATTTTGGTTCTGATTGTAGTTCCTTACAGCCAAGGTTGTTTCAAGTACATGTTGTGTTCAGGACATGTAGCTGATATTTTCTGAAGAACTATTGTTTATTTTATCTGAGGCCTACTTTCCATATGTATGACAGACATGACCTTTTGTCAACCCTGTGATGTATTATGTAAAAAAAAAACAAAAAAGCTACTAAATAATTCATTCCTAGTTACAGATATGCTTTCATGAGGAGCACCGTGAAGGGCTAAACAATGATCTGAAACCATAAGCCTCAAGAAATATTTAAATTTCCCCAGAAAAAAAAAAAAAAAAAGATGCAGCACTATATAATGAAAACAGTGATTATCCCTGTGTTCTGCTGATGTGTTCATAACCCTCTGCTGCTGAGTCAACAAGCCTGTTTACAAACTAGGCCACTTGATTGCAGCACATGTAACACAGCTGTATCTTTTAGGGCAGTATCGCGGCCGACGTGTTAGAGGAGATAATGTGAAGCAAATATTGCCCGCTAGAATTGGGAAGGACACTCTTTGATGCGTTAATCCATTTTGTGTGTTACTTAAACGACAGCATTTGTTTGGTTTTTAATTTACCCTTGATTTCTCCCATGGCCATTGAGCAGACTGCTCTGTGGAAAAGAGCCAGCTGTTGAAGAATCAGATGTTTGCGCAGCTAGATGATCTGTGAAGGAGTGTGTTTAGGGGGCACAGTCAGATTTTTACATGAGATTTTAATGGTGGCGAATGCTGCAGTTGTTACCTTGTGTGTGTGTGTGAGAGAGAGTTGTGTATACACTGAATTAAATTATTATAATTCTGTCAGTAATACAAAACTGCAATGACATTGCCAATATTGCATTAAAAAGGGATATGGATGTGTTTAATGATAGTGATATCAATATTTAAAATATTTCATATGAGTGAAAATGCAAGTACCTTTAGATTTTATGTGACCAGAACTCTTAACATTTATGTAATCTTTACATTTACATAAATGTTTATTCATTAAGCGGAGACTTTTGTCCGTTGTGACTTGTGAAATGAGGAATTTTTCATCCTGAATAGGCAATAAATACAATAAGTGCTATTGATGCAGTGCATTGTTCAGAAAAATACAAGATACAATAGAAAGGGATTAAGAGAAAGTGAAAGCATGGAGGAATTGTTTTTCAGCTCACATTCCAGCGAGAAACAGTGAGAGAAAACGTTCTGCAATGTGACTTGGTGCATTTCTGAGATTGTATCATGAGGCGTTGCTCACGTTCTGCCCTCAGGCTTCTGGAGGGTTTGTGAAAGAGAGGGAAAGCAAGAGAGAGTTTGGCACGTGGTTCTTTTGTGTGCAAGCATCAATGTCTTAAACGTTATTTGACCTGCAACCCAGTTTCAGCCTCAAACTTCACGCCCATGGACAGCTGGCTGAACGTCTGATGCACGTGGCAAACTTATCTGGGAACACTTTCAAAGTCGTCGTCGGACTGGTTGAATTTTACAGGATTTCCTGGAGACGTGTGTGTCGCATTCTTTTGTGTTCCGCCAAGAAACAAAGATGCTGAAGCCGAACCCCTCACGGGAGAAGAAAGCTTTTTTCAGAATCAACTAAAGGCTGGGTTTTCAAAACGTTGAATGTAAAAAAAACATCCTTGTGGGTGGACCTTGGCCAATGAAACCTGCCATGTATTCCAGACCCGTTGCCGTCAGTCTAAAGGTCTGGTTATGCGAGACTACCTGCAACCTGTGCAGAGAGATTCAAAGTGAAGTGTCCTGTGGCTCTCTTGAGCTTGTTAGAGATGTAGTGCTGCTGCGTTCTAAATCATTTGAAGAAGTTCCATTGCATTTCACTGAATTACAGCCAGAGCAGCACTGAAATTAGTCCAGCATAGAATTGACAAGGGCCTTGATGTACAGAAGGGCTTGATCTCCCTTATGTTGTGCAGTGCAAATCTGCATAATCATACTGTATTTGCAATCTGGTCTTTGAAGGTCAGCTGGTTATCAATGATTACTCCAAGATTTCTGAGCAAACATGGTGAGATTATTGTTTAGGAATCCAGCTGGATGGTGAAATTGTGTTTCACAGTCAGTCAGAGTCGTGGGGAACATGGGAAGCTCTGTCTTTCATAAGTTTTGTCATAGTTTATATACAGCTCTGGAAAATAATAAGAATTTACTCCAAGAATTTCATGCCAGTCTTTGTTAAATTTCTACACAAACATACTTCGTTCTGTTTATTGAGGTACTTATTTGGTGAGCATCTGAATCCAGTTGTATTTAACGGGAAAAGAATAAAAAGCACTGCTGCAATCAACACTTTCCTCTTGCAGTGTGACCAGCTGGATGGTTAAAAATGCTAGAAGTCTAACAGTAATTAGAAATGTAAAAATGATCACTAAACATGACGAAAACAGTCAAGAAAAAAAGGCTCAACCCTAGCTATACTGGCACAAGGATTCAGTGAGCGTCAAGTTGCTTCTATCCTTAATATTTCAAAGACGGCAGTTCACAAAAAATGAAACAAACGTGTCTTGGTTTGTATTGGTGAGATTAACAGTTTTAAGAATAAAACCCAAAAGAAACTCAAGTATTTTTTTTCCAGATCTGTATATATTTATTATTATTATTTTGGCTATAGTAAATGACACTGTGCTTGCTTTGCTTATGCCATCATTATTTTTTAAATATAAGTTTAGTTATTCTGGTCACCAAGGTAGCATTTAATTAACCGAAACTATACCCAACAAAAATAAAATGAATTATTCTTAATTATTTGGACTATTTGGACTAACTTTTATTTATGCATTTTAAAATTCAAATTTTGACTGTGACCGCAAAACCCCATCATCGTCAGCATCCATTACTCCAGGTTACCAGAAAACCTTTTCACTCTAATCATTCTAATATGCAAATTTGTTCTGGAGAAACCTTTTTTTATTATTAGCGCAGTTGAAAATGTGGCTTAATGAAGCATGCAAATTGCAGCACAATGTGTTTTTTTCAGCTGAAGTATTGAGTTTCTTGCAAGTCAAATTTTGGGTTTTCAAATGACTAGAAGGAAGCACATTTCTTAAGAAACTCATCGGTGCATCGTTCTGTTGAAAGATGAAGACTGTTCCATACAAAAGAGAAACGCAATCTTGATCTAACTAGCACAGAAATAAATGTGATTGGCCTAGATACACAACAAGAGAATGAGTATATAAGAATGTGTAGTTTGAAAGACGGACCGCTCACTGGTGCTCAGCTGGAAGCTGCATTGAACAGTGCACACTAAACACCAGCTTCGTCCGCATCAGAGAACGCTCCCAGACACTGGCCCTTTAGACAGAGTTTCAAAAGCCACATCTGACTCTCAAAGATGAAAAGAAAGGGGTAGATGGAAAAACGACTAACTTAAAAAGATGAAAAGAGTGTTATGGATGGATGAATCCATATTTTAGGTGTTGTAAGGAAGTTTGCTTGTAAAGTCAGACTGTAAAGAAAAAAAGTGCTGCTATGCCACAATATTAAATGTTTATAGTATTTTAGATTACAAAAAATAATACTTCCAGTAGTTAATACTTCTTTCATAAACAATATATATATATATATATAAATGGTAGCAATTGTTCTAAAACCTGGTATCATGTAATTTGGCAAACGTGCATTGTGTCAGTAATAAATGTGCAGGCTGTATATTCCTGTGGCTGCAGTTTCTTGTGACAAAAGTTATGATTCAGTTCTGTCACATTACAGATATAACCCAGTATCTGCTCATTGAAACATGTCAAAAAGGTAAAACTGCTGGGAGGAGGCCTTAGGTCAGTCTGCAGAAATGCTTTCGAGGTCACTGTGTCCTTTTGTAAGAAAGCTTCTGAATAAGAGCTGCACAGCTTGAGCTCAGTCCTAGTACTTAGAAAGTTCAAATACTGGATAAAATGAAAAGGGTATTAATATTTTAAATTAAAATGTATGTTCCAGTAAATAGACTATTGTGGATTGTTTTTCCTTTTAGGCACTAATTAAGTGCTTGTCTAAATCTTAAGAGTTCATGAATCAATCAAACAACCTTGATCAGGCCTGTCTCTTGAAGATCGATTCAGTGACTGTAAACAAGGTCAGCGTGCGGCGTGAGTTATGCGTGATGATATATACTAAAATGGAAAACAGAATAAATTATTGATCCTTGGTTTAACGCTGCTGTGTAATACAACATTTGGTTTGAGACATGGTGATTTATGGATGGTGTGTTAATGCTTTCTTCAAAGGCATTCATTACACTCAAGATGAAGCGCAACAATTTTGTATCTGTTTTCTGCATGTCACTTCTTATCATCTTAGAGACACTTTTCATGAATACACATTGTTTTTGTCTTTTTGGTATTCCTAATAAAAGCACACTAGAAAAAGTAACCTGTGACACGTGAGGTCTTTACTATCTCTTGTGTGACATTACTTTGATATAATATTTTGAAATGGTAAAAAAGCAAGCCTAAACAAAAACAATTTTACTAACCCCTCCAAAACCCCCCCAAAAATGTTGTCTTGTTAAAACAAATGAAGCATTAGCTAAAATGTAAACCTATTTGATGCTTTTAAGGCATTTTATTGCATTATATGGCTTCTCCTTTTGTAAGAATTTAAATTTTAATGTTAATTTAATATTTATTGCAAAAAAAAAACAAAAACAAACCAAAAAAACGTAGACATCCCAAACTGTATCTTTTGGTAGCAAGGTTGCAAATATCGCATAAAAATTTTTTTTTGTAACCTTCAGCTGACGACATTTTCTTTCATATCTTTTTTGCCCAGTAATCTGCAAAGTGCCTTCAAAGTTCACACCACCTTTCCAGGCCTGTTTCGCAGGTGTTGTGTAGCGTAGTCTATGCTTTACATGTCTGCCTTTTTGATAAAAAAAAACATTTTAGTCATTCTTCGCATTTGTGTCAGCCACTTGTGCAACGAGTTTTAATTTCCAGTGTATTTATGTGCTGGCAAAAATAATGTTACGACATTCAGTTTATAAAAGGAAGTGTGCAGCATTTGGCAATGGCAAGTGGTGAAATCCTCTACACATTACAGAAAAAGCACTTGCTGACACCCGTGACCTCGTTTGGTCTTGGTGTTGGGGTCTGTAGTAAACATGAATGGTACCATGGACACTGTACTTGTTTAGCTCTGGTTAGGAGGAGGTTGGATTGTCTCTGCTGGAGAGGAGAATGTATTATTCAAATGCGGCGCACACTGTGGGGAGGAAGGGGAAGGGGAGGGTCGTGTTGAAGGTCGAGGGCCTGATGATGATGATGATGCCCTTCCGTAAGCTGTCAGCGCTCACATCACCTGCTGGCTGTTTTCCCGAGCACACTTCAGCACTTCCCCTACCTCTGCTTCAGCCTCATCCAGCAGTGCAGGCAAGAGTTCGGTCTCCTGGAGTGGTGTGGTTGGCTCCACATTTTTGCTGAAGATGAACATATTTCATGAAAAGAGGATTTTGCTATGGGTTTGAAAAGGTTATTAATGGAATGGATACCGGAAACATTATTAACCAATTACCGCTTTATATGCTGCACGACGTGCAGTATGTGCTGTTAGAAATTCAAGGCTTTTGTTATGTTGTAATTTATCATTTGTGTATATGAAATATTGCTGCACTGGATTTCGTAGATATATGTGTGCGAGGTATACAAGCTATCAAGAGCATATGGGGATTGCATCTTACATAATGTATTTGTATTGCACCTAACCGTAACCTTAGTCATAACGGCATCAAAAAATTATTATTTTTTGAGGGGGAAAATATGCTTGCTGGCGAATGTTGGGTATTGCATTGTGGGTAGTTGAATGGAACAAAGGAAGACTAAAAGAGGAGTTGAAAAGAGGAAAATAGGCCTTTGTATAAAAAGATTTATACGGATCAGGGTTAGGTGATGTATCACAGTTTTTTAATTAATTTTTTATTTGACTTCTCGAAAACTGTATGATTGAATAGTTTTATATTTGTTATTAAGTTTTAATAACCTAAGTAATAACTGCACATGAATCAACAATGGTATGGTATTACTGTGCAATATATTATATTTCTGAATTTCAAAGACAGCATTTAATTAATCGGTTCAAAAATGCAAAGACTGAAATATAATTTTCTTGTAAAACATGTTTCAGCAATCTTTGTTTTATTTTCCAACTTAGATTAGTGCATATACGCAAGAGTTATTATTAATTATAGATGTTACTTATTTAGTAAAAAGCATGCTGTGCTAAATTTATCCACTTACGTTAGTTTATTTCTTGTTTTAAATATTGCAAACCAAACCGAGTCTACATATTAAATATCAAAATATCGCTCAGCCTTATCCTTGAGTGAAAATAGTGTGTATTCACCATAAACGGGTGTAGACGGGTGGGTACATGTATTTAACGATTGCAGCAAGAAAGTCTCTTGAATGTTGAAACCTTACCCTGGTTTTTACAAGAGAGTTGACTCACGGGTTGTGAAATGAACTGTGTCCTAAGCATGTCAGTCAGCCGGCAGATGATCTTTGTGGTGGTAATCAATTTAAGGTTAATCCCAGCATGACACCTAGTTGGCCTCGGCAGTGCCAATGCAGCAGCCGACAGCATTAGCAGCATTAGCACTGCTGCCAGGCACTTTTCCAGGGCATCAGGGCAATGTGAAGTGTGACCGTAAACAGCACCTTCCCAGAGGCTCACAATAGCAAGTCACCAAACCACCAGAGGGGGGGAGGAAGTAATCGCCTCCATTATGCTCTAGGTGCTCTGGAAAAAAAGCAAAACGGGAGGAAAAAAAAGGCAAAGAGCCCTGCAGTTGTGTTGCCGCGGATCAGAATCCAATTAAACACTGTTTAGTTCTACATAAGCCGCCAGTCATAGCCTGTTGACTCATGAAATTAATGCATTATTGTGGCACAAAAGAAACCAGTGCACTAGAATGCACAGCATTTCCTCAGGCTGCGTTTCAGACAAATAGACATAGCGTACATACCTGGCAGATGTTAACACCAAAGTGCAAACTCAATGACAAAACAACACCAGGGCATCGATAAACCTAATCACGTGCTAGAATTGACTTTTTTTTTTTTTTGGCTAGTCCTCTACAAAAGAAGGTCAATATGCTGCTTACAGGATTTTTTTGGAGATGTTTGATGGAATCCATTTTATTATGTTGGGATGCATCCTGGTGCTTCTTCCACGCTGCGGCCTGTCGATGTAAATAATGACCACTGCAGTGCCCCTGTGCATCTTGAAGGCAATTTATGAATGCGTAAAAACTATTAAAGGTTAAGGGTTGCAAACTTCTAGCGTTGTTTCTAATGGACATGGGAGATGCCCCGCGGAGGTGACAAATGAAGGTCCTAAAGTTAAACGCACTGTGAAATCACAAAAAGGAGAGCTTTAAATGAGTAAATAGTAGCTTTCATGAACCTAGATGTAATGTAAACTTGTAATGTAAAGCCTGAATCGCAGGAAAACCCCAAACGCTATGAAACCGAAATATGAACAATGAGTATACTTGTACGTTTAATGTTTGTTTTTAAACTAAAGACTTTTCCTTTTTATTAACCATTTTTTCTCTTTTTATCACAAGCTATGTTTACATGCGCCCAAATGATCTGTTAGTTATCAGCTTGATGGCTCAAAGGATTGGAAATCCAACAGACATTAATACACTGAGTTACTCTGCTCTAAATGTGGTATTGCTTGGAATGCATGTAATGGACATGTAAATAAAAGCATGAATCAAACGTAATGCAAAGTTTAGGGTTCATGTAAACAAAATCATACTTGATTCATTCAAACGGATGAAAAATGGTGTATGTTAAAGGGTTAGTTCACCCAAAAATGACCATTTATTATTTTAAAGGGAAGCTGCTCACACAAAAGGTGATATTTTAATGAATGTTCATTATATCATTGCCAGTCTCCACTGACTTCCATGTGTGTGTGTGTGTAAAAATAATGAAAGTCCGTGAGAACCAGAATCTGAAGAAAGAAATTCATACAGGTCTGGAACAACTTGAAGGAGAGCAAATGATGGCACAATGTTCCTTTTGGCTGAACTATCTTATTAACTTATCTAATGACTCGCTTCCAATGTCAGTGAACCAATACCATGAAGTTCTCCTGTTGCTCATGTTTAGCAACCACCATTGAGATGAATGGGAATGTTAACTTTCATTGAGATAAATGAACGATAGCTCTCCAGACATTCTTGGTATCAACAGGTTTCTCCTCCCTTGTACCTTGCTAAAAAGAGTCCCAGTGGTCAGTGTTAGGATAGAGGCCCTTTTTGCTGTTGCACTTTTGCATCTCCAGCTAAGCAGGTGCTCATTTTCAGAAGCCTAATATGTGTTGAGTGTCTGAATGCCACACCAGAGCACAGGCAGCCCTGTCTGAACCACTTTGGATCAAATTAATTCAACCAGGTGTGCCCCCACACTGCTGGGGTGCAGGTGACACCTGCTACATTCCTTTAATTAGAAGTAAAACAGCTGTTTCTGGATATTCCTATGGAATGAACCCCCTCTGCCTGCGCTCCCTTCGGAGCGTCTCCTTTGAATCAAGATGCAACGACTGAAGGACGTAACGCAGGATGCATAAGAGAAAAGATCCAGAACATT
The DNA here is from genome assembly GCA_032361165.1 of Enteromius paludinosus. Classification (NCBI taxonomy): domain Eukaryota; kingdom Metazoa; phylum Chordata; class Actinopteri; order Cypriniformes; family Cyprinidae; genus Enteromius; species Enteromius paludinosus. Next base: position 1,893,627 of record JAUMHQ010000052.1, on the reverse strand, counting down.
TCCAGCTTTTTTATTGTTTAAAAGAGTCTAAATATTGTCTCAGTGAGATGCTTCAATGAAAGACAATGATTCAGATGATTTGACTCCGAGTAAGCATGTGACTCCAACCGACTGGACTGTGGCCAGTCCTAATGGTAGAGCAGCAGGGGGATTTCATTCACACTCAGAGTAACAGCAGGGAAAATCCCATGAGTCACTGGGGGGAAGGAACGGTTTAAGAGAGCTTTGATGGTGCTTCACAGTGACAGAGTGCTCTCTGTATGGAGTTCAGGTCTCTCATGTTGGGTCAGCAAGCTTTAAAAGGTGACTTAAGGCCTGTTCTCACCAAGACGAATGTTTGGCGTAAGACTTCAGGGTGATAAACATTTGGATCACATCTGTAATTGCATACTAGGTGAAAAACGGTGAACACGAGCATATTCGAATTCACAGTATTCATAAAACAGTAGGCAAAAAGAACCCCGGTGACCTGAAGTGCACTTCCAGTGGACACTTTACAATCCCATAAGGCCATGGGACAGGATTTGAAAGGCACTAAAGCTAAGATATTGACACTGGTGACATGACATTGACAACATGATTAATGCTGGATTACATTCATACTAAACACATACATATTGAATTAAACATCCATTTTTAAACTATTGTGTGAAGTAATTTATTCAAAAGAAGCAATTTTAGTTTTTATAAATGTTTAGGTTGTTAATACACTAATGTTTCATTCCATTTCCATGACACTGTGAATAAAGCTGGTCAACATTTGGTCACATGCCCAGAGGCTCTGCTGTCACGTTAAACTATGACTTGGTGGCACTTTTGGACACCCAGTTAAGTGGCAGTGAATATCAGAGGAAGTGGTTCTCGTCTGTACTCTTGTATGTTCAATAGACACCAGAGAGAATACAAAATTGCAAACAACAGGTGAACTCTATAAAAACAAGTTCCACCTTTGACAGCAGCGTAAGTACCACTGTATTTGAAAACAGGTAAACACGCTTTGTCTTCCTTTCCTCTCTTTTTCAAGTGTCAGAAATGGAAGGTGTGCTATTTTCTGCGTTTCTGTAAGCGCCACCTACTGCCAGGGAGTGGAACTGAGTAGCCTTTGCTTTTTCTTGTATCATTAATAGCCAGCCAGAGTTATGGGTACAAACCAAATAAATGCACTCTCTCAAAATTAATTGTCTTCAGCAGCACAGCTCCACACACAGTTATTTCCTATCAGTGAGTTATTACAATATGGCTTGTTTCTAATAAGTCAGTCCTTTTCTCCCGTTTTCAATTTTGTTGCAAATGTAATGATCCGCTTTCATTTTCATTGTGGTAAATGAACTGATTCTTTGCTATGGAATGCAAGTTGATATCAGTAATGAGAAACAAAAACAAAGCTGCTCTGATTTTTTTTTTTAGGACAAAACTGTTAATGGAGTTTGATGCAACTCTTTGCATGCTACACACATGTGACCAGCAGAGGGCAGTAGTGTGGCAGCAATGTCAGCACACCCTGTGGCTCAGCACTGCATTAGAAATTGTGAGCAGAATAGAAAAGGATCCCACATTTTACCCACATGTTCATGGCTGATGGCTCCTTATCATCTTCATGTATGAAGTCAGTTTTTTTCTGTTTTCTGTCACACTGAATTCACTGACAGTTAACATCACCCTCTGATTTATAATAGCTCTTAAGAGCAAATACAAAATGGTTTATGAGGTCGAAAGTATTTAATAAGCCTCATTCATTCAGACAGAGTGAATTTCTGAGAGAACACGGTGAAAAAAAGTGTAGTGCTCAAAATAAAAACGTTCTAATCTTCATCGCTGGTTGGATGTGTAACATCTACGAACATCAGTAGGCTACTGTTAAGATGTTAACAGTGATTTATCGTAAAGGTTGTATATAGTGCACAACACATTATATCACAGAGCTAAATTATGTGCTCTGTGCTATTACATCCATCCGAGCGCAAACATCTGTCTCTCTAGGTCCATATGCGACACAATCTCAGTCACCTTTTCCATTTATGTTATCAGAACATATACACGATGAGATCACATGATCTCCACTCTCTTCTCTCTGAGTTGATCCACATTTGCATAACATTTGAATATTTGCATATAAAATGCTTTTATAAAAATGATCGTGTTTAGGTCTTCGTTTATATTTGTAAGCTGGGCTAGATGTAATTTGACACTGGAAAAAATGCTAAGACCCAATTTCAACAATGATAACTATAATGATAGTTAGCGAACTGTGCACAATAACATACTATTTATTATAATCAAGCAACGCATTTATGTTAAGGATTCCGATCGCATTTTATATATATATATATATAATTAAAAAAAAAATCAGAAAGTGATTCTAACGATATAATTTTTTTTTAACCACTATGTTGTTATTGTCCTTGGCGTGAACA
>JAUMHQ010000052.1:1820828-1838252 GCA_032361165.1 Enteromius paludinosus | reverse complement strand
TGTCCATGTACTGAACTCTTATTATTCAACCATGCCAAGCTAAATTCAGTTTTCCATTCTATGGCACCTTTAATATAAACATAAGAAACAAACACAGCATAAACGCATATATATTGAAAAAAAAAACTTTTATTTTGGATGCGATTAATCGCGATTAACCATTTGACAGCACTAATATATATATATATATATATATATTATACTACATATATAATTCTTATCTTATATAGTTAGTATCACACAAAGTTTATTCTCCAACATTTTCCTGTACAGTTGCAATTGTGATTTTGTTTAAAACAGTTGAATAAGGTAAGATAACAGGAACTTTATTTATCCCGAGGGAAATTATTTTGTCACAGACATGCTCAATGCAGCAAAGTAAAAATAAAAATATACAATAAGTACAGTAAATAATAACAGTAGAATGGTGCAAATAGATCATATAAAATTAATTTACAATAATACAATAACATAACTATTAGTGCAAGTGGTTCTGAAAAAGTGACAATGAATAATGAATAAAAGAGAGTGGAAGCAGAATAAAATTGAATAGAATTGTATAGTTATAGAATAAACAATAAATTAATATTAACGGACTTACATTTAAATTGTAGTTCCTGTTTTTGAGTCTGAGCTACACGGTATGGTGTTTCATTACCGTTTGTACGAATCGGTTGAACGAATGATTCAATGACTCACTCATGCAGTGATTTGTCGCCACCTACTTGTGATTTTAGATATATTTTCCCTTTTTTTCACCCCAAATCATTTTAAATATCAAATGCAATCATGGCCTGCCTTAAAAAGTCTGTAAATGCCACTTCTTCATTGCAAACTCAAATTTGCTGATACTGGTATTAATTGATTGGTACAGCCCTACAGGGTCTTATTTTATTAATTTATTGATTAAATTTATGATTTTGACACACAAAAAAATTATGCGGACATTTAATTAGGTTAGGTTTTTTTTAATAAGAGTACAAAAATGCCCATAAAAGGTACAAATCAATTTGAACAAGTCAAATTATTGTTCTCCGGCAAACTATACAAAGCATATCAAAAGCTTTGACAGTCAGCTGTCCACAGCAGTCCTAAACCTGCCAAGGTGCCAGCACAATAATACGCTCAAAAAAATATTGTCTTATTATAATTTTTGACAAAATATTGAGATATTTTCTGAAATTTGGCACTCACACTGAGCGTGAGCCAATCAAAACAAGTAGATTTTTTCCCATTACCCCTTGCATACAAACACCCTAACCTGCGTTCTGAAGTGCGCATATCTATACTTTGGATTGAGCACATCTGGACTGAGCAAACAATTCACACTCTTTTCAAACCATGAAATGATCAAATTTGGTCTCATCCCGTGCAGTTGAAGTGGTGTAGTCATAATGCTGCATCTTTAGAAACTGAGTCCATAAACGTTTCTTGCTTACATTGTGCAATATACGCTATACCTCACATAATAAATCTTTAAATCTTAAGAAATTATATTTTCTTGTGCTGCCAGGTTATATTCACTGGCATGTAAAGGTCAGTGAGGTCAGACACTGATGAACTTTTCTTGCACTAATTCATCCTAAAAGCATTCACAGAGGTCCTTTGAGACTATTATAAGTCTATTATATTATAATGGCAATTTAATAATTATACTCGTCTTCCTATAATTTAATTTTTTCTCCTGGTTGGAAAAAAATATGATTATTCATTCTTACGAGACAAAAGATCTATTATTTATAAGGCATTTGATCGCTCCATATGAAGTTCTTAAAATATTCATGCTTGGAAGTTTTTCTATGAAGACATCACTCAGACAATTCTTTACTTCCTCCTGTCAGGAAACAACATCCCCACTGTTCACAAACGAAGTTCTCGCTGCGTCCCACAGCGAGTGTTAAATGCATACGACAGTCCTGCCGTCACGTGGTGCTGATTGCTGTGTCTTGTGTCCTGTGCAGATGAGACATACCAGCAGCTGGCCCGGGAGACTCTGGAGGAGCTTGACTGGTGTTTGGACCAGCTGGAGACCATTCAGACCCATCGCTCTGTTAGCGAAATGGCATCCAACAAGGTGTTTCTTCAATTACTCACTGTTGCATCTGTGTTGCCTAGTTTGGTTTCTGTAGAACAGGGGTATCCAAACCCGTTCCTGAGGGCCACTGTCTTGCAGAGTTTAGCTTCAACAGCTATTCAAGGTTTTCAGACCTGGTTGGAACTACAATCTGCATGATGTACAAGTACTTCCTCTGTCTGTCACACCTTCTTAAAGGCACTTGTGTGTACACCATCTACCAGAAGGTTGTGGCCTGTTACACTGGGTAATTTCTCCACTTCAAGTCTCAATTCGTTGTTTATCATTTACATCCTTTACATTTTATCACACATGACAAATTAGATTTCATCAAGACGAGGCCATTCTGTGGATTATAACACATGAAGGACTGTATCTGTGTCTATCCGGAGAACGATTCTCGAGCAGGTTGTCTGCTGGTTTGTCTGATATGGTCCCACCTGAGTGGTGCTTCAATGTATTTTTAATTATCATCCGTAAACACTGATGCAAAAAGCTTTCGCATGAACGCCTTGTCCTTGCACTATGCTCTGGTTTGAGAAGTGCAGGAGAGCTGAATAGAGGGGGCAAAAATAGGGGGTTTGTGGATAAGGAGAACATGAGGGAGGGAGGAGGGGGCTGCAGTTTGGTCCGGATGCCAGTGTTTCTGCTGTAACCTTCGTTGCTATCGAGCTGCAGCAAGGTCTACCCTGCCAGTTTATCCATTGGCTCTTCTCTGTGGCCATGAGGCATGTGATTTAGACGCTGGCCAATGAAAAATCGGTTGCTCTCTTCCATAGCTTGCCTGTTTAAAGAGACAGTGCCATGCAGACTTTGGACATGCAGTTTTTTTATGGTTGTGTCCATGCATCATAATGCCAGTGTTTTGCTACAGTATATACTAGATCAGGCAGATGTCAGTATGAGAAGAAAGCAGCATTTGTGTGTGAATGGGAGTTCTATTGAGTGATTGAGGCATAGCTTGTATGATGTAGTAGAGAACACATATATTCCCACCCATACGCAGTCATTCATGCAGAGATTACAGGAGACACTAAAACCTAGATTCCCTCCCCTCCTTTTTGTCAGACTATTAAATACATCTCTCACACACACACATACAGACGTTTCTCCGTTTTTCCACACTCTTACATGCCGTCTGCCGCACATGCGCTCTCAGAGTGCGTGTGCACGCACACACACCCAAGCACGCGCCTCCTGCCACAGCGGCTGATTAGCTTGCGAGATCTGTCTACAGCATCCAGGGAAACAGAGCGAGAGGCAGAGCATCAGCTGAGCTGCATCGGAGAGTCTGACGCCGCGTGTGGATTAAACAGCGGGACTGCTGAAGAGAGCGCTGCGTTGTTCTGACAGGACTGGTATTGTGCTCCATGGACTGTGCGCTCTGAACACAACTTGCTGGGAACGCTGGGCCCGGGTCCTGGAGATCTGCGGTGGGGGAGGGGTGTCGACGCAGGGAGAGAGAGAAAGGATGTTTTTCCAGACCACCGCTCTTTTGTAGTTTGACTTTCGACTAAAGGCCCCATCTCTTTGGCGTGTCTGTGTCTCCTTGATTCCTTCGTCCTCTGTCTCCTTTCATCCATTTCTTCCCGCTGTTACCTGTGTTGTTGTTGTTTTCCTTCCTCCTCCTGTCATCCCTCAGTCTCGGTTAGCTATTTGCTCATCTTCATCTTTTCCCTATCTCCTGTAATTCCTCTGTCCCCCTTCCCACGGCATCCTCTCTGTGTCCTTCAGGCGGTCCCATCTCTTTGACTCTCCATCTTTGTTCATTCCACCCCTCGCCGCTTTCTCCCCCTCCGGCCAGATCGGGGTCAGCTCTGCTCAGCTGCTGGGATGAGATGTAGTCCCTTTGGCCTGTGGATCTGGGCGGCTCCTGGCGGGCCGTTCACGGGGGACACTCGCCTGCACATCACTGTGGAGCCTGCTCTGTGGTTTTCAGGAGGGCCTGGTTCTCGTACCGCTTGCTGCATGTAGAGAGACAGTGTTAGCGAGCGCTCGCCGCTGGACTTTCACTGCCGCTTGCTCCCCGCCTCTTGGGGGCAGCCGTCATTCTGGAGCGTCCTGGCCTGCTAGGCTGCGGCCTCTCTGCCCACACCCTGACCACGCCCACATGCCGCTGGGGCACCCGCCGCGCTTCGGCCCCTGTGCACTTCCGTGCCTCTTGCCTTTGCCAGCGGTCCACGCCATCCGTCACCCTCAGCATGGGCGTACTGGAGGCCATTGACCCGCCCCCCTCACCTGTGCCCGGAGGCTACCGGCTGGCCCACTCCTCCAGCTACAGCCCCCTGCAGGGGAGAGGAGGGTCAGAGCTGGAGCTCGGAGCAGCCGCAGATGGGGTGCTGGATGGGGGTGTTCAGGCCACCGAGCGTAGGACCCCCTTCATGGATCTATTCTGTGAGACCTGCTCCAAACCCTGGCTGATCGGCTGGTGGGACCAGGTAGGGCCAGCATTGACAGAAATTGGTCACTGAATATCTGCTAGCAAACAGTTGGTTCCGGGGCAACAGTAAGGGGCAATACTGTTTGCTCAGCAGAGAGCTAAAAAAGAAAAGTGGGACAGGGTAAAAAAGTTCCTGAGGTGACTGAGCTGTAATGCTTCTGGAACAGATTACGTGTGATAAGACTGATGTTTGTTGCATGTTCGGTGTATCCAAATTTGTCCCCGTATCTTAAGTGTGATTTTAAACCCAACCTCTGAACTCATTAACTTTTTTAGTGTCACTTTGAGAGGCTGGGAGAAAATGGCTGCTGCTGTAGCTCTTGGCTTATGTTGTTTCTGTGCCTAAGAACCTGTACAGTGGTCTTGTGTCTCAGGATGCCTCAACCCCTTTCTTATCCTTCCCTTAAGCCTTCACTCCATTGCTCTGCCCCAGGCTGTCCTGGGAACTGGCTTCATCTGGTCAATGTTTTGTAGTGTAGGACCAGCTTTTTTCTTCATACAGTAGTTTGTTTATCCAAGACTTGTGTACTGTTGGGAGATTTGACATTAAATAGAAGAGTCACCATTTGTGCCCCAGTGTTTTTAATTCTATCGGGCAACAAAACCTTAAGCCTTAACCTTAATCCTGGGCTAAACGTAAGGTTTGTTGTTTCTAGATACAATTAAAAACTTTGGGACACAATGAGTGACTCTCCCACAATGCTTTCTCTGGTTAATTGTTAAATGACAAATATGTTTCATTTATGTTGATTATTGGACTTGTAGACATTAGCCCATCAAAATGAATAAGCAGTGCATTTTGGTAACACTTTACTACAGGGACCAGTTGTCACTATTAACTAGTTGCTTATTAGCATGCCTATAATTAACATATCACTGTTTATTAGTACTCAAAAACCAAATTGTACATCCCTTATCCTACCCAATACCTAAACTTAACTACCTTACTAACTATCAAAGGAGCAGCAAATTAGGAGTTTATTAAGGCAAAAGTCATAGTTACTAGTTTGATAATCACTAGAATTGGACCTTAAAATAAAGTGGGACCATAATTGTATTATTACTATTATACGTAGTTTGTTAAATATGTCAGTGTCAATACATTTACGTTTAGAGCTTTAAATGTAAATAAAGAGGTTGTTGCCATTTTTTGTTTCCACCTTATCAAACTCAGTCTCGGTAAATAAAGGCAACAGATACTATCAGACTCCCCTAGTAACACATATTTGTATTAATTTGGTCTGATTTCCTTTCCACATGATCTGGTATCATCTTGGTCCTCCAGAGGATGCATGCTAAAAACAGTTGGCACTCTGTGAATGTTTTAATAATGACTCAGCACAGTACAAACAGAGCCTTGGTACAGTATGTAATATGCACTTGCACAGGAAAGAGGATTTTGTAATGAAGCTTTTTATAAACTCACAGCTTGACTGTGTGAGATAGATAGACATGGCGTATTGATCCCTGAGGGAAAATTCAGGAAGATTCAGGTTCACAGTGAGTGGGTTGATAGCTGTGACAGAAAGTTGACTTGGACTTAGTTAAAAATTTAACTTTACGTTGATTGTTATTTCTCCTGTTGTTGATTAGAAATTCACATGATTTAACAATGAGGATGCATGTGTTAAAAATGCATTTGCATGTGTCTGATACACACTCACATCCATGTAATATGGGAAGGGAATTACATGCAGACCATAAAAGAGAATGAATAGAAATACAATTAATGGAAAAATATGACTGCAGAGGGTGATTATATAGCATTAGAAAAATAGAGAGAATGTGGAGGACGGAGATAAAGAGAGACAGGAAACGAAAATGAGGGCTTAAAGAGAGCGATAAAGACAGAACGCAGGAGAGCAGGAGATGGAGAGTGATACAGAGAGTGTTGACCTTGGAGGAGGTCAGAGACAGACACCTGCCTACTCTCTCAGATTGTCACCCAACCCATCGCCTCGCCTCGGAGGGACTGTGAGGAGGCAGTTGCTAAGGAAACCTGCTGGTTTCCATGGAGATTGTAATGTGTGAAGGATCAGTCAGTGGGACAGACCAGGGGTCTTATCGGAGTCGTGCTGTGTGACTGTGTACTTGTCTTGTGTTATCTGCTGAAGTTGCACAATTTCAGTCATTTAAGGCACATATTTGTTCTAATTCTGTCACAAAGACCTTTTCCCTCCTGTTTGTTAGAGCAATGGTTTGCAGAGATTTAAGGAGACCACTCCACAGTGCTCTCCCCCGATGGCCATCACTTAATTAGATTTTAATTAAAGACAAGCCCTTTCTCTAATCACACAATGTTGCAGCTACAACATTAGAGATGCCCTAGGTTTATTTGCATTTACAATATCTGCACACTGTATTAGCACAAACTGCATATGACCTTGCAGTACCACATACCATGCTGACATTCAGACATTTTCAATATATGTCTCAGGTCTATCTGCAATAGCAAAAGTAAACATCTACATAACACAGAAAAAAAAACCGATGTTTTAAAGGGATAGACTACCCAATATGTTTTTTTTATAATATATAATGCTTGTTTCTAATAAACGTTTCTGCTTTAGATAGACTGAATTTTGTATTTTGTGCTGCTGTGTACTCATCACTCTCCCCTTTTCCCTGTCTGTCTATGCCCATCTTTCCCTTTTCTGATCTCTAGTTCAAGAGGATGTTAAACAGGGAACTGTCTCATCTGTCTGAGATGAGCCGCTCGGGGAATCAGGTGTCTGAATACATCTCCACTACCTTCCTAGGTGAGTGAGTCTGCACACGCTCTGCTCTGTACATCTCAGCCTTGCTTCTATTTTCAGACGCCCAGAACCTGAGTTTCAACATTGCAGCATGTTATACTGGAGTACATTCACTGCTCTGAAAGACTCGATGCTTACTGATTTGAAATTAGCCGTCATCCGTTAAAGGTTTATGCATTGGTTGTGTCTCAGACAAACAGAATGAGGTGGAGATCCCGTCTCCTACACTCCGGGAGCGAGAAAAACCAATGTCTCACATCAGCGGTGTCAAGAAGCTTACACATAGCTCGAGTCTCACTAGTGCAGCCCTGCCCCGCTTCGGGGTCAAAACCGAGCAGGAGGACGCACTGGCCAGGGTAAAGGCACAATGCATGCATACTAACTCAAAACTTTCCCAACACCCTAAACCAAGTTTATTTTTCAAATGGGTTCTCTGCTTTTACAGGAGCTGAATGACTTAAACAAGTGGGGCCTTAATATCTTCCGTGTGGCTGAGTACTCTAATAACAGACCTCTATGTTGCATCATGTTTGCTATCTTCCAGGTGTGTGGTTTATTTGTATTTTTTATAAACGCCCCTGTATTGTTCTGTACTTTTGAGAAATGTCAGATGCAAAGAGATCTGTGTGGTTTTGATTGACCTGTACTATGGGTGGGTAAAAATATAGATTTCCCAATTGTCTCAACTTGAACGAGTATCAATTCTTAAAATTCCCAAATCAATCTTTTACCCAATGCCTATTTTTCAGTGTGGAGATTTCCTTGAACTTCCTGTCCTGCAAATGCCACTGTTTTCTGCTGAACTAACTCACTCAACTACATAGTTCTGTTTTAAAATGTCAATGAAATAAATACATTTTTTGTGTTTAAGATTTATATAGAAAGAGTACACCATGAATCCGTTTTCCAAACCTAAGCTTATATTGGTACTCTTTAGACTGGTTTGGGTTCGGGAGTAGCTCGGTAGCTGCGTGATTCGTCATAGAGATTAACAGAGAAAAGTAGTTCCAGCCACAGTGTTCTTCTGCAAGACTCACATAGTTCTCTTTACTTCAACTCTTTACTAACTGCTAGAGCTCTAAAAGTTACAAACTGCAGCTTTAATATTTCAAGTCAGAATTTTCCCTGTATTAATGTTCCTGCTGACTTGTGAATGTGAACCTGTTTTAAATGTGATGCAATAAAAAAGGTGTTAGCATTGAATTAATTAGAATAAACAGAAGATATCAGACGTGAATGTCATTATCTTTAGAGTTATAGTTCTTGGTGTGAACGGGGCTTTTTACTGGAGTCAAAAAAAGAATCTAATCCAATCAGGAAAGCTAATAACCCAGCAATGCTAGTTACAACAGCAAACCTTTTCATTATTTATATTGACTCATGGTAGTTTGTTTATTTTTTTCCCCTCTCTTTGTGTTCTGTCTACAATCTGCAATGCATTTAAGGAAAGGGATCTATTAAAGACATTTCGGATCCCAGTGGACACGTTTATCACTTATGTGATGACACTGGAAGACCACTACCATGCCAACGTGGCCTATCACAACAGCCTGCATGCTGCTGATGTCACACAGTCAACACATGTGCTGCTCTCCACACCGGCACTGGACGTGAGTATATGCCAACATGGGACAGAGAGTGCCCATTCAGAAGCAAAAAAGTTTCATTATCTGAAATCAGATTTCAAAGTCAGCACTGGCACTTAACATAATGCCCATCATACTATGGCATCTTCCCACCAGGCCGTTTTTACTGATCTTGAAATCCTGGCTGCGTTGTTTGCTGCTGCAATTCATGATGTAGACCACCCTGGAGTTTCAAACCAGTTCCTCATTAACACCAGTAAGTCTACTTTGTAGAAATGATGATGATGTCCTCTAAGAATTGGAGTCATAGCCCTCAACAACTTTTTTACTGGGCCCTAACACAAAAGAAACCATTTTTAACTACATATATTGTATAAGTATTTCATATATTGTATAAAAAATATGATAATAACATTAAATACATTTGCATTACAAATTGAGTAAATTACAGATGTTTTGTTATTGTTATACTTCCAAGACTTCCTCAAATTCAATCAAAACAATTCATCTGTGTTAGTCAGATAGATAATTATTGGGACGGGGGCAAAAATCAGCTCACATATGAATGATTGCATTGATTCACAAAATTCTAAATTAGTTTTTCCAGTGTTACATTTTGCTATACTATGAAAACTTATTGACACCTTAATGTTATTAATTACTGTTAGCGACTGATGGACACACAGCTGAAGTGCTTGCACAACTGCTGCCTTTCAGACGCATGCAATCCTGATTTCTCTTTCACAGCTTATTACACTTAAATGGTCAAAGACACACATCATTAAGTCAAAATGCACATTGTGTGGCATACACAGTCTATTATGTCATATGTAAACATAAACAGTTTGGAGCAAATCAGATGTAACAATATATTAGATCTGTGCTGCATTTCTTCTTTGTAAGTGTAAGCAGCCTAATACACTTTGTTACATTAATGTTCAATCAATTATTCTGAATCGAATTGTGAGGTTCCAAAAGTTTCCCACCCCTAGATATTCATACCATGGTATGTGATAATACCAGTTCTGAGGGAGCTACTGCTATTAAATTTAATATTGTTTGTTAATCTGAGGGTAAATAGTGTGAGAAAAAAATAATGAATAAATTAAAAATGGCAAAATTAGCAACAGCATCCTTACTTGTTTATGTAAAGGACCCAGGAGAACCATGAAACCCACTAATTTCCCTGTCCTTCCCTTTTTTTACAGACTCTGAACTAGCATTAATGTACAATGATGAATCTGTACTGGAGAACCACCACCTGGCTGTAGGTTTCAAGCTTCTGCATGAGGAGAACTGTGACATCTTTCAGAACCTCACTAAACGGCAACGGCAGAGTCTGCGCAAGCTGGTCATCGACATGGTTAGACCGTGACTGCACTGCAACTGAACCTCAAATTTTTCCTGAGGGTCAACATTTTGAACACTTTCAATTCCTTGTCTTCTCAGGTTCTGGCAACAGACATGTCGAAGCATATGAGCTTGCTGGCAGATCTAAAGACAATGGTTGAGACCAAGAAAGTGACAAGTTCAGGTGTGCTGATGCTGGACCATTATAATGACCGAATACAGGTGTGTGGCTTTTTCTTGCAACAAAATAGACACGAGTCTGTAAGTGCAGACTAGAAAAAAAGACAGACTACTAAGTCACAAGTGTGTACTGTATGTGTGTGTGTGTGTGTAGGTCCTGAGGAACATGGTGCACTGTGCTGATCTTAGTAACCCAACCAAGCCCCTGGCAGTGTACAGGCAGTGGACTGAGCGTATTATGGAGGAGTTCTTCCGGCAGGGCGATAAAGAGCGAGAGCGTGGGATGGAAATCAGCCCCATGTGTGACAAACACACTGCGTCCGTGGAAAAGAGTCAGGTACACATATAAACACCCACACAGACATACATTCTCAACCTTCTCTGACATAAGCTGCTCCTTAAATGTCTCTCTACAAGTTGGGTTTGATTTTTCAGGTGGGATTTATTGATTATATCGTGCATCCCCTGTGGGAGACCTGGGGGGACCTGGTCCACCCTGATGCTCAGGAAATTTTGGACACCCTTGAGGACAACCGGGACTGGTACCAAAGCACCATTCCCCAGAGCCCATCGCCGCCACCGGACGGCCCGGATAACGAGCTTGAATCCTGCACGAACAAATTCCAGTTTGAGCTCACCCTGGAGGGAGAACCGGACAGCGCTCCCAGTCATAACCACATAGACAGCCGTGGTCAAGAGGCAAAGAAAGAAGATGAGGAGGCGGATGAAGCTGAGGAGGATGAGATGGAGGATGGCGAGGAGGTGACAGACGTAGTGGTCGAGAGGTCAGGACGGAGGCGACTGCAGGTTCAGTCAGTAGTCGAGGAGGAAGACGAGAGACAGTCTGATGAGAGCCCCGTGGAGGAGGAGGAGAAGTCATCCTCTCCCACCGATGATACGTAATACTCAAGACTCAAGGAACAGCTGTCTGGCCCAGGGGGCTAAGTAGGGGCCATCCTTCACAAAAAAAAAACTAAACCCTGTCCCTATCCCGTTCACGTAGGACTCTTCTGTTTCTGCTAGCTAGACCATGAACAGAATAAGTCTTGTGTTCCAACCCAATAAGACATTTGATTTTATGTTTCAAAAAGGGAACAAAATAATACTGATATCAGAAAAGTATTTAACACAGCAACTGTAGATTTCGAGTGCGGGCTGGAGTCCGTCCAGCAGCAGCGAGGGTGAGGTTTGAAGGAAAAACAGAATTGCAGTGGGGTTTGTAAAGGGCCATTACGTCAGTGTAGCACTCTGGAATTTCTACACATACGCATACACACATTGACAGACGCACATGAATTTAGACCTAAAATTCCGGTACCGCACAGTACATGCAAACACACGGCTGTGTGTCTGTGTATGTGTTCAGGGGGCTTGGATCTGAAAGGAATCTCTTCGGGAAAAAGCCATCACAAAAAGGAGCATCAGTGTCAATAATCAGCATTCTAACAGGGACTTGAATTCTCCGAATTCACACGCCGGGTGAAATCTGAGAGACTCTTTTTTCAATTTCCGTCATAGAGAGAACACAGTTGCATCTGCCGGGAGAGAATAAGATAGCGTCTGCTGTCCAGAAGACTGTGGAGGGATGAGTACATCGGAAGGGTCCCACCCCCTCTTACCCTTTACCCAGGAGTGCTACCAGTGCAAGATGGCCGTGTGCCTTTCTGAACCACCAGCTTCAACTCTGGAGCTGTTGTGAAGCAATGCATCGTGGGACAGGAGTGTCTGCTTTTGTCTTCGTTTTCGATTGTCTCTTTCTCTTTTAAAGCAATCTATCTCCATCCAATATGGTTCGTGCCGGCATGGAGCATTCCCGTTGTCTTTTTGCTAGTTCCCGCTCTCATCTGTCAGTCTTCCTCGGTAGCTTTCGGGCCATCCGAGCATGTAGGGCCTACATTAGATTGATCACCGTCACTGCTTACGGACTGCCCTCACTTTTCATGTGAATAATTAATGATAGTCACTTTCTGAGGATAAGCCATGTGACGCTTTGAGACATATGTTTTGCCTTCTTTTTGTTTCGTTTCGTTGAATCCATTCCTGCCAAATTCGTAAAAGCAACAGTCTCCTCAGTCGCACAAACTCTCTCACCTTCACCCACTCACACCGGTAATGCATTCTCTACACCACAACTCGCTAAATTGTGTTTTGCCAAAGGAATGAGTGCTTAGCCGAGAAGTCGGAGGAGCCTCGATCGGTGGCTAGAATAAAGGATGGGGAGAGAAGCCGAGGCGTATCTGAGAGAGAAAGCCGTTGGTGGTTAGATGTGGGAAAGACATGCAGCCATGTTGAGTTGGATGCTTTTTTGCCTTAATGTCAACTCCAGGGTCATTTTGTGGAATAATACGATGTTGGCATTAGATTGTCATGCCTTGCTAAAATGTCTGCGAATACACAATAGCTGCATCTGGAGGTGCATGGCGAAGTGACTTTCACAGAGTACAGACAGAGAAAGCAGGTCATGCCATTGAAGGAAACTGTTGCTGTAATGTATGTCGTGCCCAGCGTCTTTAAAAGGGAGGCCGAGAGAGGTAGAATGAGAATGAATGAGCGTGAGTCCTCAGGTTGATGTTAGATTTGCAATATTGCCTCTCTTCGTTTTTTTGTGTGAGTTTGGTTTAAGTTCAGTTGAACGAACCAATTGTTGCTATATCGTGGGACAGTGTTTGTGAGCTTCCCTCTTGAAATAAGACGGCAAGCTAGTTTCTGCTGGTCAGTAGCTTAGCTTTACACAAGCCTGTGCCTGTCAGAGCAGTAAATCGAGGTCGTATGTGATACCGGTACTTGTCTGCTACAGGATACATGTTTTTCTTTGGTGGACCACAGGAGCAAAGGCTGAGGTTAAACAGTCGGTTTGTGCAAACTGATGACATTCCCATAAACATTTCTTTTCCTGTCTTACCTTAAAGACTGCTTTGTTGTGCGGCTTTCCGTTAATGTTGTGAGCACTACGCTAACAAATAATATTTGCCATTTTAACACGACACTGTAGCAATTGTTTCTTATTAAGAAATTATGAGAATTAATTCCTTGCTGCCATTCTTTTTGGATATCAAAAGGAGAAAAAAAACCAAGTGTTTTCTTTGAACAGTTTGTGTACAGTTTTTATTTTTGTATCATTCCGGTTTGATGGTTTGGAAATCAAAAAAACTACTATCTAATATAAATAGTAGATGAATCACTGCTTGTTTTTTTTGTATATACTGTAATGTTGAATTGTAAATTTGAGATCTCTCAGACTCAGTCACTGTCACAATGAATCACTTTTAGTTGTACTGAACTGTAGTTGAATTGTGGACTTTCATAAACACACCCTCCACCTTCCCCTTTCTTTCTCCTGTCATCTCCCTGCCATTCATTTTGGGGGATTGTAGTCAACCTCCCACCACCTTTAAATGTGAATATTTGAACTGTATTGGAAAACAGACTAATCATCCGTTGTTTCTAAAACTTGTCTTTACCAGCACTTTATTTTTTCTGGAGGAAGTTGTTGTGAGACGGCTGATATCAGGGGAAATGGTATATGGAGTGTTGTTTAGCATGGCACAGGGTAAGCTCGGTCCAAACGTCATCTCTTTGGTCCTCAATGCCATTTTCTGCTGAAGCACTGAGCAACATCAGCTACTCTGTGTCAGTAATCTGCAATGTAATGGCTTTTAACAGACAGGGGGTTTTAAATACTTCTGTGAGGTTAATGACCAGTCAGAAAGGTGACGTGGCTGAATCAGAGAACAGTTTTTCTTTGTACTTTGAAGTCATGCCTCATGAGACTCTCCAATGAAATTATTCTCTGGGCTTTAGATAATATGTTACTTGTTCACAAGTTATGGTAATAATATAAATGAAAAAGAAAACACAGGAAAATGATTGTAATATTTGTACATTATATTGCTGTAATGTGTATAACGTGTCCAAGTTATTTTATATTATATTATTTTTATGAACGGTTTTCCTCTGAGAGAACTAAGTTGTCATTTTGTGAATAAAATGCATTTAATAAGCAAACAGCTATATATAAAAAAACAAATATATAAATATATACCAGTATATTTTTTCTTTCACTGTTCAGTACTGTAAAGTGTGTTGAAAATACAAATAAAGGACGATTTTTCTAATAAATGCAATATCTGTATTTTAGTTTTCTTGGTTTTTTTCCATCTGCAGTTTCCATCAGGGGGGTTTCTGTGCATGATAACACGACAACACACACTGAAAATATCTTGCATCCTGGGGCCGGTTGCATAAACGTTTAAGACTAGTCTTTTAATTTTTTCTTTAAAACTGGTCACTGTTTTTTTTTTTATTCAGTTACATAAATACGTATATTAGTCTAAGGCAGATTACTCTTGGCTAACTGCTGGTTGGTCAGACTAGCTCTGTTTAGATAAAACCCTGGTTTTTAATATATGAAGAGTTTATTTGCAAAAACAAATAACTTTTTCAAAAATGTATATATTTTTTTTTCATGATGTTATTAGTGTATTTCGTTGTGTTAGCTGTTTTTTTAACCTGGTCAAAATGACTAAGCTGCAGTTTGACTGAGATTAAGCGGACTGCACAATGAATAAACGTGATTTCTGAGAATTGTTAAAAACAGTTGTGTTTTTGCAAATGAATGAACTCTTTTTATACTGTAGTTACAGTCAGTGACACTTTACTGACCCCTACAGACTGGATTTATGTATAGACAAACGTCTCTACTAAAACACTATCGCTGAATTACTGCTCTATTATTGTTAGAAACAGAAGTTTGTTTTTTAATTTTAACTTTTTTAGTAACTTAATAATTTATACATTGTGAACCTGTTCTGTATGAGACCAGTGATATATATCTTTTTATTTTAAATAAAACTATTTCTATATATTTACGTATGAAATATTAATGAAACTGTACGTGTAATAACCTATTTAAGACATGATCTCACTGTTTAACTATGTGAGAATATGACAATGTCTTTAAATTAAAGGTAGGGGGCAGAGTTGTGTTACTCGAACTAGAATTTCGAAATGTTTAGTTTTTGTGAGATGGTCTTTACAATAAATTATAGCAGACTATATTGTTTAAATGTTTGGTAACACTTTGTTATAATATTATATGTCTTATTACACTTGTCAAAAATATTTACCAGCATTTTCCCATGTGGTATCTCTCTTAACAGTTACCTGCAGGCAACATCGTTTCATCCTCATGACCTCGTCTTTTCTTCTTTTGACCTAGCTGTATTAAAACAAATAGTCAGTCAGTTAATCATCATACAGTGCGGCTGTAGCCATTCATAATGCTGTACTTTTCGATATTTTGTGTTACTTTCAACCATGCAAAGCGTACGTCACAGAACTTTAGACAAAGTAGCAAGCTTTGTTTAAAGGTATTATAATACTTGGAGTTTGTCATGGTCATTTAGAAATTCAGTTAAAAGCCTAGTTTACTGCCACAGTATTTGTCAAATTTACTGGCTACTGACCTGAAGTCCTGAAACTTTGGGTTAAAAAAGGTTATTAAGATCTAAATTGGGAGCTAAATAATAATCCTTATTTCAATTTTAACTTGTATGCCGTTAAAATATATTTAGCAGATCGAGTAGCTACAACATGCTTGCAGAAAAACCGCGCGTGCGCCTTCCACACACGCCACGTGAACACAATTATAATGAATTATAATTATAACATTAATTGTTATAAATTATACACATACTTCCTGTAATAATTATTGTGTTTACAATTGCCCATACGAAATAGGATTGAATCCTGTCACAGTGTTTGAGGGAGCTGATTTGTCAGTAAAAAAAAAAAAAAAAAAAGAATAAATAAGTAAATGAGAGTTAAATACGAATAAAAATGTAAGGTAATAAAGAAATACACAAAATAACAAATAAAGGAAAATCAAGTAATATATTTATTTCTTTATTTCTTGATTAGTTAGTTTCTTTAAATATTTATTTATTTTTTATTTCTGCCAATTTGATCCTCCGTAGGTGGGACGCTTCTGCCTAAATATATGGTAACTGATTTATTATTAACCATATCACTGATTTTGTGCAAAAAGGAAAAAAAAAGGCAAATCCATCCCTTTTTAATGACTACATTACCCACAATGCCGCGTTCCTCCTCCTGAACCCACCAATCATAGGAGAACACAGCTTATCTTGGTGACGTAACAAACGACGCGAGAACGCTCTTCGGAAGTAAGTAACGAGTTACTGTTTTACAGTGTTTGTTTTAGATTTCTTTGACTAATTATTCAAGCGCACATATAATTAACGCGGCGTTCACTGAGACACATAACGCGCGCTATCGTGATACTGTGTTGCTATCGCTTCTGCTCGGTGAGTATTTCGGTGTGCTCGGTTGGCCGTGTATGCGGAAGCCATTTCAGATTGAATTACCGAGGATGATGCGAATAAGACATTTTACAGACGGGTTTATCTACGACCGTTATTTAAATGAAGGATTATGTTTATTCCTTCAGCCTGTTGTAAACCTTTGGTGTGAGATGTGTATGTATGGAGAGATTAGATGTACTGTGTTGCTCGGTTAAACAATGCTTTGTGCCTTCATTTTGCTCCAAGGTCACGCGCCTCTAGTGGGAGTTTGCGTTTGACCCTGCTTTTCCTGAGACATCATGACCTGCGTGCACCTGCTGCTGACTTTGGTCTTTGCTGTCAGTTTGGGGACACCTGTAGAGATTCAGCGACCACGAGGAGTGCCACTGACAAGTAAAGTCTTATAGCATCTATTGTATATTCTGCACTTATTTCTCTGACTGCTTTAACTCTTGGTTTGTCTGTACAAATAAAGAGAAACCATTTTATGAGGAGAGCAAGCCTTTTACCTGTCTCGATGGATCCCGGACTATTCCTTTCGACCGAGTGAATGATGACTACTGTGACTGCAAGGATGGTTCAGATGAGCCAGGTACTTTATTGGGTTTATAATTTAAGATGATTATTGTAAGATTATCTTACCTTGGCATGGTTGAATAATAAGAGTTCAGTACATGGACATAACATACTGTGAGTCTCAAACACCATCGTTTCC
>JAUMHQ010000052.1:1793440-1814057 GCA_032361165.1 Enteromius paludinosus | reverse complement strand
TTTGAGACTCACAGTATGTTATGTCCATGTACTGAACTGTTATTATTCAACCATGCCAAGCTAAATTCAGTTTTCCACTCTATGGCACCTTTAAATGTAGCAATTCTTTAATCTCACAAACAGCAGTTGTGTTGGGTCAAAAATAAAAAAGGAGTCTGATAATTATGTGTTGTAAATGAAAATCGGTAACGGATGACCTTCGTGAGTAATTTATGCAGCACTGTCCGGTATGCACTTATATAATATGCCATTTAGTCTAATGTGTAGTTTATACAGTTTAATATCCCCTTCCCCTGAACTGTATAAGGGCGGTTAATTAAGTGCGTTATCTGAAGTGCACCTTTCTTTTCGGGACTGTTCAGTGTGAACACACTTCTGACACTATAATAGGAAGTGGAGGTTAATGTTTTACAAACTAGACTATGAACTTCAGCATTACCTGTTATATATCAAGCTGTTAGTTAACTTTACTGCCCGTGATCGAATCAAATTTTTACCCTGAATGAGTGCATGTGACGTACATCCACACAACCCCTTAACTCCCCTTCAGAAGGAAAAAAAAGGCAGTCACAAAGAAAACACTGAGATTCATATCTTTTATTTTTTTCTGGCATGTAAAGTACAAATAATTAAACAATTCCATGAAAAAGTCCTCAAGCGTCTTCAGCTGAAATCCCAGTAATAAATATCCTAAACTAAACTGAAAGGTTTATTTTTTTTTTATATCCCCTTTGTTATGTGTTTGTCTTTGTTTGTTCATGTTTGGAAGTATGAGATTTTTCTTCGTGACACACAGACACTGAGATCAGGAGTTCTGCTTTTGATCTTTTTTATTTATTTATTTATTATTGTTGTTCGTTTGCTTTGTTTATTCTGTTATTGTTCTGTTATTCCTGGAAAATGGTTTCAGAAGAACGTTGCTAAGTAACTCTGTGTCCCTCCTAAATTAACTGACACAAAATACAACTGGTTGAGAAACAGAGTGACCACTGACCCCTTTATCTATCTCAGCGCCTCGCCTGCCCCGTCTCCCCCGCTGCGCTTTCTTCGCCCACGTCTGCTAATCGTTGTTTGCGAGCCCACCCACCGACTCTTTTATGTTCTAGACCGCTCTCTCGGTCTGGTTTGGCGGCTGTGTGGCAGCGGGTGAGAGGTTTTTGGCGAAGGACGCTGAGCCTAAGGCCTGGCTGTGGGACCGGACCTTAGACCAGGCCTCGCCCCGGGCCCTGACTCGCTAAGGGGTTCTGAACGTGGCTGGAAAAACAAGACTGTGATTAGATTAAATAATCAAAAGGTTTTCATTTAACAAGACAAACAAAACACAGGCATTAAAGGCATAACATCTAGCACACAGCATGTATGTTTATACACTTCAATTAGTTTAATATAGCAGTGCATTCTTTGCCTATGGAGAACTTTTCCAAATTGTAATTCTAAAGCAGTTTTTTTTTTTCTGTTTTGTACTTTTTTTTGTTGCTTTTTTTTTTTTTTTTTTTTTTTTAATCTATTTGTTCCCTTTAAAGAAAAACGAAAAGGTGTAACCACATTTTGGCAAAATGAAAAGTATTTAAACTTGCAAATATAATGAAATAAACCATAAATATACACAAAACATACTTTCATACGAGGCAATAATAATAATCATAATAATGATAATAAATAGTTTTTTAAGTTAACAATAAGTTAAAACTACAAGCTTAAAGTCGCCCAAATAATACAAGTTCATTGGCGCTATATTGATTTTTTTTTTTTCAGTTTAAATTATGTTGCAACAAAAGCTACCACAGACTTTTACAAACACAATTAAACACATTTTGATTGAAAAGAAATAATTCTAACTAATTCTAAAACCTGCATACACTGTAAGAACAGCAACTAATTATAAATAATGGAAACAAATATAAGAAACCGTACCCAATAAAAGGAACCAAAAGGAAATATTCGACCCACGTGTGTCCTCTATGGCAACATCAACAACACAAATACGCTAAGTTAACGTGTGATTCTGATATGTAAAGAAAATCAATAAATTACAGGAAAAATGATACTCTGAAATCAACATGGGCTAAAACCGATGATATTTTAGACAGTATTCCATTCACGGTCTTTTAGAATTGCTCTTTTCGGTACCATAGACGGCTGTTTGTTTTAGCTTGCATGGTCAGAGCACTAATAAGGGGGTGGAGGAAGGGATAATGGACATTTTTAGAGACCAGAGCTCTTGGTGCTTGTTTGATTCTCCTAATGAATCTGTTAGTTAACACTTTTTTTTTTTTTGTTGTTGTTGTTTTTTTCCCATTTTGTTGTTGTTCGTTACATTTGATCCTTTCACTATTCTGCAAACCATTTCAGTGTGACGTTTAATTTCTTTTTTAAAAAATATATATATCTTTTGTTCTCAGTCAATATAAAAACGAAGCACATTGCACTTACTGTTCCATAGGAAAGTTTTTTTTGTCTTTTTTTTTTTTTTTTTTAATGATTATTATTGTAGTTGCTCAAGCGGTGCAGTATGTTTGTTTCCTGCCATCGTCCTTGGCTCTCTGAGGGGATGGGGGGGGGAGCGGTGTAGCTAAAGGGTTCGTTGGGACACTCGGCCAGAGGGATGACGCTAAAACCTCCCTGTGGTCGCACTACAGGCCTGCCCTGGTCGCTATACATACCCCATCGCTCATTTTAGAGGGCGGACCAATCTTTACGTCTAGGGTTTTTGTCCCCTCTAGGGCACACCACCGATGAGTTCCAGGATGAGTTGCGTCAGCGTTAGCGAAAGAAAAATGTGCTGCGATGTTAATGTGGCGCAAGCTGAGGGGGTTAGTTCAAGGTGTATCACAGTTTTGGGGAATGCTGTGGAGGGCCTAGAGACACTTTGATATGTGTGTGTGTGTGTGTGTGTGTGTGTGTAAGTTAAGTCTGTGTGCGTTCGCACTCTTGCTAAATGTTTCGGACTGACTTTTTTCCCTTCATCAGTGACAAAGCTAAGATCCCTTGGTTGGTTAGTGCTTGTGCAAAGGAGCAAAATTAGGTGTCGACGATATGAAGGTGGAATACAGAAGATATGTGGAGCGGAAATTAAATAGAAACGAACAAATCTAGATGGCACAATGATAGACATTTGCTTGTTGCGTTGAATATAATTCACTATGGATTATTGATTACATCGATAAGTGCAGCTACATTACATTAAGTCAATTTTCAACTTTTATTTGGTGCACCGAACATGCTGAAGCGTTAATGTGATACTTCTTGTTTGTTTTTGCCGATACGAGATGAGATGTCCTGGGTGTTCGCTGTGACGCCGTTTCAAGCTTCACTGCACCGTCATTGAGGCAACGCTTGATTCTTTTCAACACTTTAGAGAAACCGTTACGTCGTTTTTCCTGCGTAATGCATACATGTACCTGTCTGCTGATTCTTTTTTGTTTTTCAATGTTTCTCTTTTTTTTTTGTGTTTTTGAAAATGAAATGGTTTCACTGCATGTAAGTCTTAGTCCCCAACCCTCCTATCCCCTCCCTAACACCGCAGACTGGCCCTCTCTCCCCAAAGTTGAGAACTCTGAAAATAAAAGCCATGCGGTGTGTCCAAAGATTTCCACGATTTAAGAATCTGTAAAAATGTTGCACAAGGTCTTGTGTTTTTCTCTTTGTAGATATAAAAATATATTAATCTCTAATGTAATCCTTTCAAAGAGATCATTGTCCTCTTTGGCTAACACAGCGTTATTTAGAAAAGCAAAATGTCACTTGATTTGAACACACATTTACATCTTTCAGTTCTTTTCTTCATATAATGTGAAGTTTTGCGATTTTACAGCGATGTCTCTCCCCATGGAACACTTTCGTTTGTTTTATCGCAGGGCTGTGGACAGCTTGGGCACTGTCTTTAACGTATCTAGGGTGAATTTTTCAGTTCTGAGTATTAAAAAAAAAAGATTCATTTTTTTTGTGGCTGCGACTTGCTTCAAAGGGCCTCGAGGACACTAAATTTGATTTGATATGTAGCTGTTTAGATACGCTGGGGCTGCTAAAAGCGAATTATAATGCAATTCTGTTAAGTGAATGGAGCTAAATGTATCAGAGAAGTTATGAAGACCAAGGACGACCAATCCCAGCGGGCCCCTGTCCTTCATAACGGCTCACTCAAAGAGCTGACGACACAGCCTTTCCTACTCCCGAGCCATTCAAACTTGTTTAAAATGATCTAATATGGTTCTGGATTCCGCAGTCGGCCTTCGTAATTGGTTTGAAAGACTTTCAAAAGAATTCCAAATGCCATCGCCATGGGAACACTGTCGAAATGCCCCTAGTTACACAGATAACTGCATGTGGTGGAATCGATTCTAAATTCTAACTCTAAAACTCAGAGTGGAAAGATACGAGGAGATTCTTGGTTGCCAGGTTTTGTGATGTTTCGCTACGCTCTCTGGCGGAGGTGCGTTCGTGCATGTGTGTGTGTGTGTGTGTGCGAGTGTCTCTTTGTGATGAACGCTGTCTTTCGGTGCGCTGAGGTGATTGTGATGACCCCCGGGTGACCTCTCGATTTGGAACTACCATCCACACAGTTTGTTCAGTGGCTGTTGGGTTGGACCTCGAGTAAGGTGTGTATGGTGCCATAAGGCAAAGTTGCAACCTAATGTAGAGCCAGGAAACCGTAATCAAAGTTCTAGAAAATGCTTACATATTTGGCTATTATAACCACCTTAAATGTTGAATATATAGTTATATCATAATATATATAAGAGAACACTGTTTTACTCATTTTTCTCTAAAAAAATCGCTGATTCAAAATGCCCAAGTGTAAAAAAGTGACTACATCCTCTGAAGCCAGACGGGAGAGTTACCGGGGCAAGATTTCGGGTAAATTGCACATATTCGATTTACTTTTTGTTTTGTTCTTCGTTCGTTGACCAGTTCTCTTACTTTGCCTGAATTAAATTAAATCTCTGCAGACATTCTCTGTCACATTCATTAGACTGTCCCTCCTCGTGGATTTCCCCAGCCTCTGCTAATTCAATACAGGCAAATGTTGGGAAGGACTAGCATGTTGTGTAAAGAGAAAAGAAAAACGACTCTACTTGTGTGTGTTTGTTCGAAACAACTAAACGTGTGTATGTGTGTGTGTGTGTCGAATGTGTGTTAGAGAGAGACTCAGTCCAGGCCCATGTAGAGTGAATGTACAGGGAGCTCAGTAGCTCCCCCTGCATGTTAAAGAGCAGTAGTGACTAGGCCTTCCTTCAAGCCTTGTGTTGCTTGCTGGTCTTGAAGGAGACCTGCAGCACGCGGTCGCCCAGGCGGTAGCCGTTCAGGCTGGCGATGGCCATGGCCGCCTCGTCGTAGTTGGTCATGGTGACAAAGCCAAAGCCCTTACATTTGTTGGTGGTGAAGTCACGAATGACCTTGACGTTTGTGACGGCGCCGAACGGCCCGAAGAGCTGCCACAGGACGCTTTCGTCGGCTTCTGGGGACAGGTTGTAGACGAAGATGCACCAGCCGGCTCCGGTGGGCCCAGTCAGGTTGACGCCGGCTAGACTGGTCATGCTGTCAATGGTTATGGGGGAGAATCTGGGGAGGAAAGAAGGAGAGCTACCATGGGTGTCATTCTGAAGTTCAGCACAGCGTGCTTCTCATCACCACTTTTAATTTCTTTGAGGGCTGGACACTCGCTCTCCACAGCCTTAAGTAGATAAGAAAACGGCCAGCTATTGTATTATTAACTAGGCTGACCAAACCAAACTCTAGTCCCTGTGAGGACACAGAATTCACAATGTAACAAAATCACGAAATACTTAGCAAAACAGAAACCTAGAGAGGGATGAAGGCAAATCAGAAACAAATTAACGGAAAATTGGAAACGAACAGAGGAGACGCAAACGGAATCTTGTATGTCCATGCTGGTGGAAAAAAAGACATTAAAGCAACCAAAAACTGAAAAAAAATAATAATAATGTTAGTTCAATACAGAAATCCTTACAAATCAGTTCAATCAAGGAATCAACCAAAAGAACAAAAAGGTTCAACAAAGCCATGCCAGAATGTCCTGCTGTGATATCAGCTACGTCAATCTAGTCTACTGAAAAGGTGGTTTCTCAAATCAAATCTCTAAATGGTAATGCCTAAGTCAGCAGGTGATATTCCGGGGCATTTTGTTTGAGCTTGTTTAGGCATGGATGCTTTTGAAAGGACACCTTTTTTTGGGGTAAATTACCTCTTGACTCCGTAGCTGGCGTTTAGTAAATTGTCGAGTCTGCAATGCAAGAGGGAGAGTGACGGAGGTGAAGATATTAGTTGCAAGATCCAACAACCAGAGCAAAGCGTTTTCATGCAGCCACTTCAGCCACCAGGGGGAGCTCTTTACCGGGCGCCGCATCCACCAATAGGCAGGCGGCGGCTCGCCCCGTCTCACTGACGCAGTGCTTACTGAGCCCTCAGGCGATGGATTGAGAGTACTGCCATGAATGCTCGTGAATGCATCCAAGCCAAGGCAGTGTTCCATCTCGAAGCAGGGCTGGATTCTTTTAAAATGAAGCACTGTGATTTGTCGAATTCCCCCTGATGGCATGAACACGCTGAAAACCGGCAGAGGAAGAGTAGGAAGCGATAGGGGGTGCGGGCTGCAGGTGGGAGCAGTACCTGAAGCGCTGAGTCTGGTGGTGCAGAGGGCCGGTGAAGCGGCGAGCAGCTGTCTGGTAGAGCTGGGTGAGCAGAGCCTGTCCCGTCTTCTGACTGGGGTTGTTGGCGAACTTCACGGTGATGGGCTCGGCAGCGCCCAGCGGCTTTTGACCATTCAGGCCTTTGATGGCCTCCTCCGCCTCATTTCTTTTGTCGAACCGAATGAATCCTACTCCGCGCGATATACCTGCTCCGGACAGAAAGCGAAGCAAATGTTAGCCCCGTTAATCTAATCAATGACCGATAAGTGAGTCGAGTGCTTGAATCTGATTTAACTATTTAATGTTCATACTGTGAGAAAAAAAAAAAAAGTGTATTGGGAGGCTGGCTTTTTGATTAACACTGTATGTTATTAATTGCAATTAAAACTAAAAACATTTAGTGTATCGTTACCTAATAAAATAACTAAAACTGAAATAAATAAAAACTAGTCATGCTAAAAATTAAACTGAAATAAAACAAATTCATAATATTAGCAAAATTGCACTGCTAGGAATGTGTATTGGATATGTAAAAATTTTGAGTCAATTTGGATGTCATGTTGGCTGTGCTGGAGCACATAGCTTCTTTTTTGCGTCACATCCAGAGCTTTAATTAGATCTTTAAGCCTCCCCCAGGGTGCCTACGCTGTTTGTGGAAGTGAGGTAACGTTTACCTGTGACCTGGTCTACCAGGATGCGTGAGGTGATGATCCTCCCATACTGGGAAAACAACTGCTCCATGTCTTTCTGACTCATGGTTTTGGGCAGGCCGCTCACGTACAGGTTGGCATCGCGTATGGAAGCTGAGCTTGGTCTGGCATAGGACACCTACAACCCACACACACACAAAACAAGGAGATTTCTTTTAATAGAAATATTAAGAAGCATGCATCAAGACAGCTGTGACAGTCCTAAAACTCCCAGCAGTGCAAACTTTCAAGTGTAGTCGAAGCAGATATGTCACAGCACTGCCACGCTCAAAGGCGAGACATCCGCCCACTCTCTCTCATCCCTCCTTCCTTGAAATCCACATCTCTTACGCGCACTTCACTCGAACCAAACCCGGTTCCCTTATTAAACGCTACTTCAGCTTCACTGTGCTCCTGACAGCAGAAACACGAACCCACTCTCACATTCACACTTCTCCCCCCTCAGAAACATCGACACCCTCTGCGCTGATTTGAGACCAGCTCCCTCAGGGAGCCGTGAGGAAAATTTGATATCACGGGCTGTTATTCTAGGCGGTGATTTTCCACAAGACAGCAGCATTTAGAACCTGTTCCGCTTTGGGACTCGTCATGTAATATCAAGTCCAATTAGGCATTTGTTTTGACGTTCAAATATTCATCTCATTTTTATATTCCCTTCTATATTTCCTAAAACTCCCCCACCGAGCCGCCTTGGTCGTATTTGAGATGCGAACAGATTTTTCTCATAAAATATGTATATTTATGAGTTTCTGGTTGAAAGGGGCTGACTTTGATTGATGGTGTCAGTGTGTGTGCATGTGGTTTTTGGAGATAAAGAGATTGGCCCCCTCCTTCTCCTCCATCTCTCCTTTGTCTTCTCTCTCAAGGGGAAACTGCTCCTCTGGCAACCGGCGAACCAAGTAAACAGATTACAAGATGTCCAGCGTCCCTGACAACTCCCCAACACACGTCCTCACAAAATACCCCATGAAAAAAACAACAAAAGCAAATCTAATAAAAAGCACAATGCCAATTCAAGCTCATGGAAGTGTGACACCCTCACTTTACCAAAACTCTGGATTATACACGTACAGTCGTTTCTGTTCAACAGCATCACACGCACAACTAATACTTCTCATTTATATATAGACAAGTTTTATTTAGAAACTAAAATTTCTCTTATATTGCTTGTGTAACATAGACTTACTTATTCACGAATATAAATATTTTTTATATAGAATTTATTCAAACTCAATATAATATAATACAATATAATATTTACTTTTTTTATTGTATGGTACCATTATAGCCTTTTCCCCAATGCTACTAGTATAATATATAATATAAAAAACATATATATTTTATTATTTATTTTTATTGGTATACAGTTTTTACCAATGTTCCTTTTTTGTTCATTTACTTATGTACTGCTTTAATATAAAATGTAATTAAATTTATATTGCATGTGTACTTTTTATTATTTTTCTAAACCTGTATAGCACCATACAGCTAATTTTATATAATTTATGTAATTTAAATCGAGAAGAAAACATGTAACCTTTTTCTGTTTTCACATTGGCATATTTGAATCTGAGGACCTTTATGTAAGCGATTACAGCAACAGCAACTTAAAAGTAAACTTGTTTTTATCATAAACAGGAGTCTATTTTAAATGTGTTCAAGCCATTTCATGACGCCCAACCGAGTTATTGCATGTTTCGCCATCAGACCTTGGCAGAATGATGTGTTTTTCCACCATATGTGTGTTTGCATCTTGCAGGCCAGTATGACTAAGCAGCGGTATTGTTGAGGTAGGGGTGTAATTGTGCAGTGAGTGGGTGAGTGTACAGCAGAGACTGGAGGGGGGAGATGTATTGGAGGGATGGGATGCTGCCCCATAATTAACCCTCTCCCTGTCTCTCCCACAGTACAGATGGTGCCTGCAGCCCATATGGCCCCTAATCCTGTCATTGGCATTCGGCTCCTTCCTAGCCTCTGCTCCTGCGCTCTGTCTCCCTCCCTCCCATCCTCTCTATCGGCTCTCTACCTTTCTAACAATGCTGTATTGACATGGAAAATATGACATTTGCCCGGCTTAAGGATTTGAGGGCAGTGGGCACACGAACGTTGAATGTCAGAGAACAGCGGCCAAGCCGGATGAATGCGCTGAACAAACAAGACGATTAGGACAAAAGCAGTCAGACTCTGTGTTGTTTAAATAACTATGCCAATAATGTTCGCCCATGGACTGCAGTCATTATTTACAGAATAACAGCGCGTTACGGTTTCAAATTAGACTAGGGAACGATGGTCATGCGATTTACATGATATGAGCTCATGCAAGCACACGGAAAGTCTGGGGAAGCTGCTTAACTGCTGATTCTTGCTTCGGCTTTGATGTGTGGTGATCAGGTGGAGGAGCGGGCCGACTGTTTAATCTCTCGCTTTCAGAAGCCCAGGCAGACCTTTCCCCACCCCAAAACCCAGCTGAATTGGGGACAAAGAAGGCCCTAATTAGCCAAGCTTGGAGGCAGATGGGGCTCTCCGTGTTGACCTCCGAGCTTCACATTGCGTCTCCCTAATTACATTTCCATCACAATCACCTCAGCGCACAACCCTTTGCTTTCTGACCTCTACTTTCTCTTTTCTTTTGCTCCTTTTGTCCCAGCCACCGATTCCTCCCCCTGCCCCTCCCATTCTCCTCCCCTCCTGCTGTCACGTCTGTCTTGGGCCCTGCCTTGTTCCTCCCCATCGAGAGATCGAAGAGCTTGGCTTCTCTTACCTTGATTGTTTTGGTCTGCAGTTTGAGACCGTTGAGCGTGTTGATGGCCTTGTCGGCATCGTTGGGATCCACGTAGTTTACGAAACCGTAGCCCAAACTCTGGCCTGCAATAGTGCAAACGAAGAACGCTTAGCAAAGCGCTGCTTTAATGCCATAATTCTCAGCGAGACCGAATCGCGTGCTCACCTGTGATCTTGTCTCTCACTAGTTTGCAGGACTCGATTTCTCCGATGCTGCCGAAAAGGCTCTTGAACTCCTCCTGGGTCATGTTCTGAGGCAGGTAGTTGACGATCAGGTTGGTTTTGCTGTCGTCCGTGGCACCGTTAGTGCTAATCACGGGGCCGTTAGGCAGGCTGGTTCCGCTCGGACCATTGGACACCTGAGTTTCCATGGTGCTAATTATCTGCAGGTGGGAAAAAGGACAAATTGTAAGTTGGGTGCAAACGCATAATTTGAGGGGCGTAATGCTTGGCATCCTGGTTTTGAGGTTAAAAATCAATGCGTCTGAATGGTAGAGGGCGGGAGAACAATATCCCACCTCCCCTTCCCTCCTCTGACCTCCTCCCTCTCTTCGGCTCTCTCTGACTCTCAGCCCCTGGCCCTGCAGATGTCACAGTCCTTTCACTCTTTCCCAGCCCCCTTTATGCTATCCAGGGTCAAACAGCATTACATCACTAGCCTCCGAGAAGATACAAGTAAATGTATTTGCTAACTCTATTTTGCATTTCCTTTTAAGAAGGACAAATAAAGACGTGAAGATAGCACCTTGATTATGTGAAAAGCATGTGTGTGTGTCTGGGTCTGCGGTTCATGCGTGTTGCTGTGGAGGGTTTTCAAAGAACAGATGTATGCAGGTTGTAGATGCCACTTCAGTCTTTAAAGGTCCCTTTGTGTCACAACGCACAACTGGAGTCCCCAAAATCTGTGCTCTACATCGTACCCTATGCGATCTGATATTCTTATCTCTTTTGTGTTTTTATTTTTTTTGGTAGTTATCCTAAGGCTCCTACTCTCCAGAATTTACAAATTGGCATGTGTAATGTATGTTCATATATTAGTCATCCTCAGTTGACTGAAAGCACTCTCTCCCCAGATCGGCCCCTGGGGTGGAACAGGGTGTCTCACCAACTTAATTAACAATGCATCCGTGATCTTTTTTTTTTTTTTTTTTTTTTTTGGGAGTCCCACAATCAACAGGCTGAATCTTCTGCCACAAGTGTCTTGGTTTTTTAGATTCAAATTAATTTTAGAAATCCTTCCAGGAATGTAATCTGAAATAAATGAAGTTGTATCCGAGACCTAATTAAGCGTTCTATTTAAAAATTTACATTGATTTGCATTAACAGGTGAATTTATAGTAGTGTGGGAAGTCTGTTCCTTTGTTCTCCCTTCAGCATTGCCTCTTTCTCTCATCGCTCTGTCTCTTCAGTGGAATGATTTATTCTTGCCTTGAGCCTTACCTCTAACCAGGTTGCCCAGGTAACAGCAGCTTGACGACTGTTGCTATTGGCTGGCTTCTTGATTTTTAGTGTGTGTGCATGTTCGAGAACTAGCACTCGGTTAAAATCACTTTTTGTCTTGCATTAATAAAATAAGCTTTCGGGGCAGCCGGAATTTATATCTCAGGCAAATTGACACTGACAAGGAGAAAGCTCAGAGAGGCGAGTTATTAAAGCACTGCAAACATGGATCTGGGCAAGACTGACTGTCACCCGAGCAGGAATTTTCAAGAAAAGGGTGTTCGTTTGATCACGAACGGCGATAAAATGGCATCTTTTGCTTGGGCAGTAGCCCATAGCCTTCATAGCCTCGAAACCATCTCGGGTTTAGAATGCAAACCTACTCAAACAGGCCCTGTCTATGCGTTGACACAAACAAAGTGAGCCTTGACACAAAGTGACAGGATCAGGGCAAATGTGATTCGTGAACTGAAGTAAACCTCCCTATGGCAAAGCCACACATCCTCAGCGACGAATGCAGTGAGTTATACAACACGCAGGCTCTTCGGCCACGCAGACTGACACGTACACTATCTTACAGCCCAGATACTGGCGCCAGCACAGCAGAGGTAGAGGTGGAAGAGCACTTCATCCCAAAATACATGACTCACATAGACAGGCGAGAGACTGCTTACTGCTGGAGTTCCTTCCACTGCGCTGCTTAAAACATCACACACCTTATCAGCCGACCCTGAATCTACGCTATTAAAAATAGGCCTTCCGAAAACAAAATGTGGCCACCGAGCGGGCTTTGACGTTCCCGTCCCAGCCTGTACTTTTCTATTTCTGGAAGAGTTCTCCCTCAATATTTAATGCACCGCATCAGCATCGCCTACACAAGGACCCAGACTCGCACGCAAACAAGAGCCCTGCATCTCATACGCAAAACCTATTACCTTCCCACCAGCGCTCTGAGAAGGATAAATGACTGCAAAGATTCCTCTTAGTGAGTCTGTAATTAGAGTCTGCTGAAATGACCGTCAAGCCTTGTCAAACAAAAGAGATTTTTTTTTTTTTTCCTGTTGAATGTCACAGTACACAAATGCAAGATAAAAACCGAGCCACTTGGTTTAACTACTGCCATTTTTGTTCTTGAGAGACATAATGAGACTGGCTTCAATAAAATTGTAGATGAGTTTAAAATATGGCAATAAATTAAAACGCACGCAGTCTCAAACATACTGCTTTAAAGGAAACAGGCCTGAAAGCAGCATGAGATAAAAAGCATTCTGACTGTGAAGACTATCGACTCACGTCACTTCCTTAATGTCCCTGTGCACTGAGGGAGCCATTTTCTTAAAATAAACACAGTCTCGCACAAGATCCGGCGAGGTAAACAAATAAAGCACAAGGCTGATCTAATCTGTAGCTGTATGTAACATGTCAACATTAATTTTCAGACTGCCAGGGTAGCGATTCCCGAACGAAAATGCATCTTGTGCTCGTGACATTTCTGATGCCTAATGCAGACCTTAATTTGATCATTTCTAATTCATAAACGTGCGTGTCTGGCCGGGCCTCCTGACTGAAATGTGAATGTTGGATTGCCAATAGGCCGTTTCAGTAACAGATTACAGGATTATCCTAAACAAAAGGCATTAGCCACACTCTCACTGCAGCTTAAGGGATCACTGTGGCAGCTGTAAAACAACAGGACACAAGTCAGAACTGAACGGATAAACCCTGTTCTTTGTTATTTATTTTTGTCGGTGAATTGGGTTCATTTTTACTCGTGAAATTTGCAGCGCGAAAGATCATTGATTTACCACGCGGATAGTCTCTTGTATACAGTCTCTATTTTATTTCAAAACTATTTACTTGCTATTTGAAATGATTCGAATTCTGAAAGAACGCGGGAAGAAAAGGCGCTCGCGGTATTCCGGTGTTCCTGTTTGGTCGCTATCCAGAGTGCTGAAATCGGGAGTGGCTCCACACAGACAACTACCTACAAAATATCCTTGGTGCCGCGGGCTCCGTTTTATCAAGTGGGCTTTAGGCTCTTGATGTCGTCCTTATAAATAAACACGTTTGCGAATCGTTTAAACTCGTTATCCTCTCGTCCTTTGATTGGACAAGTGCGCGTGTGCTCTGTGGGCATTCACAAATCCGAGCTCCTTTTTGCTGAATAAACGTATTGACACAAGCGAACAAAAGAGCCACCCGTTCCTCCTCTACAGAGACCATGGCAGCACTATGAATATTAATGTAAACAGTAGCGCTTTGTGTCGAGGCCAGAGGCTGCGGGACTCTCCGGGAACAATGAGCATTGCAACTGTCTTCACTTTTACTCTATTCTACAAGACAATTTAATAATGATAATGATAATAATAATAATAGCAAAAATGTAGGCTATATTTAAACACTAATGTCATCGGAGAAATGCCTCTACATGATGTACACATGATTAATATAAAAACAGCTGTATAATACTATCATATATAAAAGATTTATTTACATAGCATCCCACGTTGACCAATGTGTAAAATAACTAAACCCACAAACAATTCAAATTGTAAAAAAAAAAAAGTACTTCAGCCAAATAAAAACAAATAGAAAATGCAAAAGAAAATGCTTCAAATATCAAATGCTTTATCAAACGGTAAAGTTTTTAGCTTAGATTTGAAGATGGTGCCGTAAAAATAGCGTTCTGGTTCGTTGACATTGTCTTTTTCTCACCCGAAATCCATATTTAGTACGCATGGTCATAATATTCAATAATTAATTTGATAGTTTTTGCTCAAAACAATCACCGTTCAAATTCACAATAGACGAGGCCTGGTGATCCTATAGCGCGCGTAACGGCCTTGACAGCATACAAACACCGTCAAACTTTTTTTTTTTATTTTAAACGCCGACTTTTTCTTTAATTGACAACCCCCTTTTTATGAACGACTAACGGGGAGCTCGCGTGTTCGGGCGGTTGTGTTGTGTTGTGTATCGTTGTGATGTCCTTGTCCTTGAATTGTGTACGCGCCTGGAGAAGGTTATCTGACTCAACGGTTTTATGTGCTTTGGCACTGCGGTAGAGGCTCGTGCTCACGGAGGACTGCGGAACAACACGCCGAGGGGCCCGTCATTCATTCATCACACCCTCGATTGAGACTTAAAGCGAAAGAGAAGCGCGTCGTTTCCTATCGCCTTTTGTTTGAGGTCACTGTAAAACCAGGCGGACTGTCCCTCCGAGCAGACGAATATATAGCCTATTTACTTACACGTCAAGACTAGAGGCCTCTATAACCTCAAACGCAAAATGTGTGGTGTACCCGACAAGAGCTTAGCTGGTGTAACATTTAAAGAGTCGTCTATTAAAATGATTTATTAGGCTACAAAACGAGTCGCCATTGTAACCAATCTAGTACTATTACTACGTTCTGACAAGAAACAAAGACGGGACAGCACGCTTCTTGTCGAGCACGCCTAAAGAATTAAGCGTTATTACCCTACTCCGTATTTTAAATGTGAACGTGTTTGTGTTCAAATAAGCGGTTCTGTTTATGTTTTCCCTCAGAAGATCTACGTGAAGATCTGTTCGCGTGCCATCGCTGTCTTCTTTTAGAGAAGACACGCCCAAAACGCTTTCCTTCAAGTATTCCCCTCACATTGCTTATTTACACTCTCGGTGTCTTTGTATTTTCGGCGAGAGATGGATAAAAAAAAAAAAAACGCAGCCCGCTCAGCTATTTCGCCATTTCCATACATGGCATTTCGCCTTTTCCTCTCTCGCGCGCTGTCTTATCTAGCGTCGCGAGCTTTAGGAATTTCGTCCTGCCTGATTCAATCCAAACCAACGGATGCATAATATCTCCCCTCCCCCTCTGAGTGACTCGACCCTTTTCTTTGCGTTTGCTCTCGATGGGCTCTCAGCCTCCGAGGCATCGTGTTTTGTCTCCGAGATGCAGTCTCGAGCATCCTTTCCGAGCGAGGCATGTGCCCTCTTACGCCCTTCTTCTGCCTCCGCCGCACCTCAGCTGTTCCTTCTGAGGAATTCCTCAGCGCTCTTTGTTAATAATGGCTAATTATCGCTTGAACGCGTTTAATTAGCGGATGTAGGAATAAATGTATGTTGCGGAGGGTTTTGCGTATTACGTGATTTATGACGAGCGGCTCGCACGGCAGGAGAAGGCAATGTTTTGATTCTCCTCAGAAAACGAAGCAAGCTCGGCTGTAGCGATGCTCGCGCATGCCTGTATCACATTACTTATACCCTGGACTAATCGTTAATCTTGTTTACGGAATCCGTGATTAGATGTGCCAGTATGTTTGACCACCAAATGCCATGTTTTGGTTAGCTTGTATTGAAAGAGCCTATGTTTTGTATCTCATTACATCAGTTAGAATTGATTTTGTGGTGATGCTGTTATTGTTATTGTTATTTTTTTATGAGATAGACCAAAAAGGGCATACGTACAGTAACCATTCTTGATGCACAAAGATGATAGTGATCTAGGTCCTTCAAGTCGCAGGTCTTCAGGCCGTCTTGCAGATTTTACGCCGTGGCGTGGCTCGAGAGAGGCGAATGTCAGGTTCCAAACGAAAAGAAAAAAAAAAGAAAAAGGAAAAACGACAGTCTTCGGCAGGAAAGCTCAGCCCGTGCGATTGTAGGTTTCCTCAGCAGTGTGAAAATGAGGAGAAGGGGGTTTTCTTCAGGATGATGATGAGAGAGAGATTTCTCTCCGTGTGGCGTGGGCGATGGTTCAGAAAAAAGAGAAGCAGTGATCCCCAGTAGGGTGTGTCCAGGGGAGGGTGTTGTGGTTCTGCTGTTGTGTGTGTATTTCCCAGCTCCTCGCAGGCTCCTTCTGTGCCTCTGCTGCAATGTTCTTCTTTTATGTGTCCTTCTGGCTGGCAGAGCTTGCTGCTGATTGGCTAATTGTGCAGGGAGGGTACTACATGGCAGCCATTGCAATGCGCTCCTCTCCCATTATCCCCTTCAGGAGAGATCACCGAGAGCCCCCCGTCCCTCCACCCCCCACCATCTCTCCACTCTTCCTTCTGCCCTCCCTTTCTTCCTGCCCCCCACCCCCCACTTCACCCCACCCCAACACACATGCAGAGCTGAGTGAATAGAGCTCCACCTGCACTCCGAACAGATGGGTGCAGAAAAAGGCAGGAGCCATGCTTTCTCCTTCTCTTTACCCCTCTCTCTCTCTCTCATCCCCTTACTCAAGCCTCAGTTTTTCCCTCTCTTGATTATTTGTCCTTGCAGCGCAGCTCTTCCTCTCGAATTCCGTCTTCTCCGACGCGCTGCATTTCTAAGAATGCCCGTGAATCAGTCTGCCGTTTAATAAGGTTTTTTCCAAATGCAGAATGGCTATGGGAAGGCGTAACTGTGTGAAGGTCATTACACGGCCCTCCGTTCGAATACCTGTTCATGTCAGGTGCTTGTGTTGAATGCGTATATTGCATAATCAAGGCCGGTGCTTGCAACAGGGATTAAGGCATCATTTTGGTTCTCAATGTCATGTAGATGTCATGCATTGTTGTGTAATCCCATTGACATAGCGTCCAGCGATACTGAAATCAGAAAGCATGTGTCTGCTTATTGTTGCTCGTTTCTGGTGCTGATATTAAACATCGACGCACACTGATTGCAGCGGTTGTCATCTCAAGCTCCCTTCCCCCCCATTTCCAGTCTCAGGGAGTGTGTAGAGCTCACCGAGACAGGCTGTTTGGTCTCATATATAATGCATCTCCTGCCCCAGGACTTGATGTGTGACAAATGACCTATTTCTGCACAGACCCCCACAGGGCCTTGACCTGAGGGAGCGCGCTCGCTATATCTCTGTTACGCGGATGTCTTTGGCACTTTCATAGGTGCGAGTCTCCGTTGGGTGAAGATGGAGGAGATGGTTTGCAGAGCATGTAAGGCTTATGGAAATGTACGCTTAGCCGATGAGGTGTGAGGGGGATGTCATTCCCACTAGAGGATGTGTTTATTTTAGTCTGTTTATGTGCGCGCCGGAGACCGCGGGTCGCTGGAACTCTCCTACATCCGCATCGACCTTGGGTGACCTTGTGGAAGTCGAGCGCTGTCTGTGTGTGTGTGTGTGTGTCTTCAGCAGAAGTTCTCTGTGATTATGCAGATTGCAGACAGTCACAGCGCAGGTATCAGGCATCAGGAGTCAGAGAGGTACCGAGTGGGTGGTATTGTCGTTGGCGGGCAAAAGCGCTGTAGTGCAGATCAGAAAAACAGCATTTTCTCGACATGTCTACTCTGAGTAATACACACAATTATATATGTTTTGGCTGATGAGTTCTTGGGAAATCATTGGAGATGGACGAGTGGGCAGACATGTTCAAACTCGTTAACCTTTTGATAATCTCGAGAGGGGCGATTGTTGTGCATTTCTGGGTTAGGGGTTAACAGTGAAGGCCAAGCATTCTCCGGTAATTTTAAAGACTTAATCGGGCGCTTTTCTGCTTTTTAGCTAAAGCAATGGTCCACCCCAAAAGGATACTTCTGTCATCATTTACTCTTACTCTTACTTTCTTTCTGAGGAACATAAAAGAAACTATTTTAATGAATGTTGGTAACCAAATATTTTTTTATGGCCTCTCTGACTTGCGTTGTATAGACATAAAAATACTATGGAAGTCAATGGGGCCCAAAACTGTGTGGCTGCCAGCATAAAATATCAAAATAATCAAAACATCTTCTTTTGTGCATGCCACACAGGCTTGACATTGCGTGAGTCTTTATATTCTAAATAGTTCAGTTTCATTCCATCAAGTTAAACTAAATGAAAACGAGAAATGTTGCCTTGGCAACTAGCTGTAATAAAGAAAGTTTTACCTATTTTATTTCAGTTGAAGTTTGCTTTATTTCCCGAAACGTAATGGTTTTGGTTTTAGTTAACTGTTCTAACCCTGGCTGCGACTCATCCTGGCCTTCGTCCTCCTCTCTCATGCTCCCTTTCACTTTCAGTTCGTGCTCCTCTCGGTTCTTGTCCCGCATCTCTACCCCAGTCAGATTCTGAGTGTGGGCCCTGTCTGATATTTTACATAATTGCCTTACATAAGTAGCCAGCTCAGCTCAGAGCTTGGATGATATTAGTGGCGATGAATATTGCATGAGGAAGGCACTCGTTAAGCGTTAATAAGAGGATAGAGATGGGCCCCGCTGTCAGTCTGTCTTAACCCCGCCCACTCCGCTCTGTCAAGTC
Source organism: Enteromius paludinosus (assembly GCA_032361165.1). Lineage (NCBI taxonomy): Eukaryota > Metazoa > Chordata > Actinopteri > Cypriniformes > Cyprinidae > Enteromius > Enteromius paludinosus. The sequence continues at coordinate 1,795,277 of JAUMHQ010000052.1, read as the reverse complement.
GCGAGCGAGTGAGGGGGAAAGACTTCGCCATTATAGGTGCGGGTGTTGTTTTCTGCTTTGTGAGCTGAATAAAAGCAGCACTTGTGGCACAAAGAGCCCAGGTCCGTTAGCAGCCTACGGTTCCACACGCACCCCGTTCACACTTAGCGTGAATAAACCGGCTTAATTGCAGAGGCTCATTAGGGGTCTTCGCTGGCAGCGGGGCAGCTGAATTCAGCCCGTGGGTAAGAGGGCATCTGAAGCACCTATTCACCACCCTGATTCAGAGGATCAAGCATGGCAGTTGCTTAAAGCTCTTTCAGTAATTTCACTGATGATTTTTAATGTTCAGGAGCCCCTCCAGAAGAGCCGATTAAGAGGCTGGCGCTTTTGTCCTCGGTGGCATTACAGGATAAGAGACTCTAAGGCTCTCTTTTGCTCTTTCGGCGATCATTGATTTTAGTCACTTTTTTATGGCCATCCAAACGTTGGCTGTTGTGGAGATCGCTGGTGGAGGAAACGAAGCACTTGTTTTTGAACTAATAACTCAAAAAATGTCCGTTTTGCATTTGAGAATTGTGGATTTACATGTATGGGAAGAAAGCATGTTATGATCGCGCTGAATCTATTTAGCACCAGTGCAGGAGATATGATTGTGTGAAGCAGATGTGTTCCATTGCTACAGCTAGTGTTATTCCCCTTATTATGGTCTGATATAACAGATAATGGCTCAAATGTCTGTGCTAAAGAAGATTTTCCTGGATTCGTATTTTCGTTTGGCAGTATTTTAAAACAGCTTCTATAAAGCTTGCAATGCTGTTCCTTACCTTAACATGCATTCATTACCATAAACAAATGAAAATATACATGTACACTGTAAAACATCATACTGTACACCATCCATTTTGTACATTTTTAGCATTTGGTTCCTGAGCTGTATATTCAGGTGAAATATTTTTTTTATGATTTAACTTGAATAAAATGTAGAAATCATTGTTACTACATAGAAAGGTGCACAAAACACACACACACAAACTCATATATATATATATATATATATAAATATTCATATGCATGCATGAAAGGATAGATGAATATGTCAGTCAAATGTGTCAAATGTAAATGAAAAACTAGCACTGTTCTGAAATCAGTTTAATGATCACTGATATCATATATCAGTATCATATTCTCAAATATTTATTCCAGTGCTTTTTTTTTTTTGCAGTGCTACAATATTAGTTCTACCTCTTTTACAGACGTCTTATGAATTAATAGCAACTCTACTTGAGTACACCATTTCGGCATAATTTGGACCTCTGTTCACGTACTGAAAGCGGTAGCTCAGGATGTAGGAACATATAATGAAGAGGAATCTCATTACCCAGCTATGCTGAGCGTGACGGCTCATATAATCATAGTCAATACACTGTTTGGCATTTGTTATGACAGTATTTCACGAAGGGTCCTGACTCATAGAATGCTGTTATGTTGAGTTTATATGTAACTTGGTGACACCTACAACAATATGTGCAAACTGTAAATCACACTCGCCAAGGTTCATCTTAAATATTGTACAGCGTGGTCCAAAAGTATGACACCACTCGAAAATCTGAGTTTTTTTTACAGTTAAACATATAACATTAAAGACAAAACTAAACACAGAAATCTCATCTAATTTAAAATGGATAGAAAATATTTTAGATTTGTGATGTCCTTCATGTGAACTCCTTGATCTTCTTCCTCCATTGAAGCTCAGAATGCTCTTTGGATCATCTCAAATGACGCTGGAGAACATGATCATCAGCTCTGACACACACTTATGAAGTTCATGCAGCTTGAGTGCTGCTGCCAAGAAAGC
>JAUMHQ010000052.1:1736405-1746721 GCA_032361165.1 Enteromius paludinosus | reverse complement strand
TTATGTTCCAGGCTGTGCAGGGATGTGAGCACTTTTCACTCCCTTCAGTGTATCCCACACATAGACGAATCTGTGGCTGTGCGCCACAGATTAAATTCCGACTGCCACAGATTCAACATCGACCAAAAAAAAAATATTTTATATATATATATATATATATATTTCCAAAATTCCCAAGCTTAACTTACCATGGAAATTTACCGGAAACTTTCCGGAAATTTATCGTAAATTTTCCGCCCCTTTGCAACCCTACGTTAAAGTATGGAAGCCCGTTTCCGTCACAGAATAAAAAAAAAAAAAGTTTATTGCAACTTTTTATCTCACAATTATGACTTTTTTTCTCAGAATTGTGTGATACAAACTCACAATTCTGAATTATTTTCTTCGAATTTTGAGGGATAAACTCGCAACTTGGAGTCAGAATTGCGAGATATAAAAAGTTAGTCTAAAAAATTGTCTTTTGTTTTTCACTCAAAATTGGACTTTATTACTTAAAAAGAGCGAGTTCTAACATTTCGGAGAAAAAGAAGTCTGAATTGTGACTTATATCACACAATTGTAAGTTCTAAGATATAAAGTCGCAATTATGAGTTTATATCACGCAATTCTGACTTTTTTATTGCAATTGTCACTTTCTATACTATGTAGGAAAAAAAAGGCAGAATTGTGAGTTCGTAACACGCAATTTTGAGAAAAAAGGCAGAATTTTGAGATACAAAAGATCCAATAACCATTTTTTTTATTTTTATTCAGTTGCGGAAACGGCCTTCCATATAAAAGAGACAAAAATCTGCATATTATAATAACGTTTTAAGGATTGATTTTACCATTTTACTGTATTTTGGAAAAAAGAAAAGGAAAAAAAGAATAGTTAATGTTAGTATATGTATGTAATCAAGTATGTATGAATTATTTCTGAAGGATCATGTGACTGGAGTAATTATTCTGAGATACAGCTTTAGTAATTTTTTTTTTAAATAATTTTAACCTGTTATAATATTTTACAATATGACATTTCTATGCTGTATTTTTAAACAAAAATAAATGCACCCTTGGTTGAGCATAAAAAAACTTATTAAAAAAGTCCAAAATGTTGACCCATTTTAAAAATAACACTGTCATTTCTCTATTTCTTTCCCCTTTTGGAGTCACACGATGCAGTAGCTTAGATTGACGACAAGTGCAGATTTCTTGAAATCATATGACGTTTGTGAAGTTTAGTCATGTTGACTTCACACTGATGTGTTTGCCAATATTTTTAATGTTGACTGAAATATTCTTGTTCCTGTTGGATAATGAGTGTCTTGTGTTTCCAGGGTAAATCAAGACAAACTGAACTTTACATGGATAGCAATGCTAAATAATAAAAAGAAAGGGTTCACAACAACGCTTTACGAAGCACAAGCAGATGTTCCACTTTTGTGTGTGTAATGATATTCTTGCACATACCCAAATGATGATTTCCACATGGGACATTAATTTTTAATTTGCTATGTTTATTTCAGCAGTTTCTAATAGGAACCATCTCTTCTGTATCTCATTAAACATAAGGGTTGGACAGTGAGTCATAAATCCAGCCCTGTTGGACACAGCCCTAGGTAACTGCATATGTGGGGCCCTTTATAAAATCGTTATAAATATGTGGGACATTTAATTACGCCCAGGTGGAACTCCAGTGCACGAGTCCTGGAGCTCCTAACACCTGGTGAGAGAGAAATGACACGCTGTGCTCATTAAGTCTTCTGGCCACAAACCGACTGGCTAGTCCTTGGTGATAATGACCAGGATTTTACGAAGAGAAGCTGTGGAGGGTCTGCAGTTAACAGACCTTGACCCTCTTTAACGTAGCTGCTTTTTCAAGACCAAATTGAGTGGAGCAAGGCACATCCAAAATGTGTGGACATTTCAGAAATAAAAGATGTTTACAGAATGCAAGTTTTGTTTGAGCTCATTGTTTTGATAAAACATGGCAGCTGTCTGCGTTAATACATTTCAAAGCCCAGTGAAGGAAGAAAATAACATTTTATCTCGTGAGCCGCTTTATTAAAGAGATACATTTCCAAAAACATGAAAAACTAGCCGAGCGAACTGTGAGAGAATCGTGATTTCATCACAGCGCTGTTATAATACCAACGAGCCATTGTTTGTTTTCAGATAGGGATTTCAGTTACTAAAAGATCTCATGCCCCGTGTGCGGTGCAATAGGAGTCTACAGGAAATGTTTTTAAGAAAAGAGATACGAAAGCCTTGCCCGTTCATCATCATGTTACCATCTATCAAAGCTAGCAGACTCCGTGACTCAAACAAGAGCGCCGAACACGTGGCTCGCCTCTAGATAAATATCTGCGGACATCCGCAGATATTTCATTTTCGTAAATATAGGGGCCCCAGAAAAGGTATCTTTCTGTGAGGATGGCCAAATAATGTAATTACATGATTGAAATAGCAGATATGTTGTAATTATATGATTACAGTAGAAATAGCAGAGATGCTATAATTATGATTATGACAGCTGATGCGGTCATTCTCCAGGAAACCACAGTCCTTATATCTTTCCAAGAGCCTTAATGAACAGTTTGAGAGGCATGAGCTCCCTTGCCTTAGAAATTGCCACGTTGTTGTTAGGAATTATAGTAATTTGGGGACGGAGGCTGCTGGATCACATCGGGAATGTGGGCTAATTGCTAAGTCGTGTGCTTTTATAGACCGCAGGTTAATGGGCAGGCCGTTTTTATATAGCGTGTGCGGAGGGATGCCTATAGATCATCTTGCTAATTGACTTGAGAGGTCAGGTTCGGTTGCTGACATGCGGCTGATGTAGAGTCTATGCTAGCTAATGAGGCCATACATTAGTTTAATTGACACGTTTTAGCTGCATTGTTATTTTTGTCAGGTTAGCAATGTGTTGTCCTCACACCTTCCTTTGCACTTCTGTTTATTTTAGTGAATGCATTGGCTAACAACTAATGAGACCTTATTGTAAATTGTTTCCAGCTATTCTTACTCTTGCCGTGTCATTATGCCTGGTGTCATAACACCCATGCTGCTGGTGTTTGATTGAGCAGGGATGTTTTTGTTTGCATTATTCCACATATGCTCTATCTTATCATGCTAAAATAGATTAGCTACTGAATCCTGTGCTGGTAAATGAGTACTGTGACTTCCCATGTCTTTGTCCTCTTTGAATCTGCGGGCTTCTTCTCCTTCTGATAAAGCAGACTGCCCCCAATTAGCCTCTCATTTCCTTGTCATTCCCTGTCTAAAGTTACCAGATTCCTCCCAGAAGACTGTGCGCGAGGTTGTCAGATATTCCAGGAAGAGTAAGGCCAGAAACATACTTAAATGCTGTTTAAGTGTTGAATCTCCTGTATTGTGTGTTCTTGTGATACTGTAACAATTATAAATACTCTAGGCACCTATGACGTTATTTTCAAATGCCGTTGTTATGTGTTTGTTACGTTGTGTCATATTGAACGTTGTTGCTGGGTTCTGGCCTTTACTCTATTTTAGTCCAATTTTGGGTGAACTACCCCTTGGTAGCAGGGATAATTGTAAACAATTGCATATATGGTGTTCCTTGAGAATTAACTAAAAAAGTTGTATTGAATTGTACAAAAAAATTATCTGAGCAGTAGCTCAACTGTTATTGGCACCGTTAAGAATGAACTACAGTCAGACATTTTAGCAAACACAATGGAATGTGAAATCAAGCTTGAATTGGCTAAGAATCTTCTGCGAAATATGCTTTGCCTGTTCTGCTCTTTCACCACATCCCAAAGGTGCCCTGTTGGATTTAGGTCCGGTGATTGTAGAGGCCACTGGGTACGCTGAACTGAACTCATTCATTGTCATGTTCTAATGTTTGGTTTCAACAAAAGCTGAACCTCTTGACCTTCTTGATCTGCATGTTTTTGTTTATTAAGTTGGTTTTGACAGCTTTAGTTGTGTATTTAGTTGAGTGTCTACAATTCAGATCTATATTTTCTTTAAATTTGAAACTGTCGGCCCATCAGACCGCATAATCTGGCTCCAGAGCACGGATGCAACCTGAAAATAGCAGCCCTCTCTTGGCATTTCCTTGAAACCTTTTGCAGAAGCCTGCAGAGCCAAAAATGCTCAGATTGACCTCCCTCATCCCGCGCCAACTTGCCATGACCTCACCCTGCGACTGACACTGAGAACGCTTTTTTCTCAGGACATTTTCTTCCAGTTCTGTTCAGAACTTTCGTCATTGGTGTAACATGACTGGGGGCTTCTGTCAACGTTTCGACCCTTATTTGTGACTGCGTTTGGCTCAGGAGGGTTTCTGTGTGTTTTAGTAGTGACTTCATAAGGACGGCTCAGGCTTCATGGCCTGTCTGGCTCTTGTCCAGAATGAGCTCATCACCAAAACAACAGCCAGCTGGTGATGAGGCTATTGCTCTCCTGACCCTTGTCTGCTCTTTGCGTCCTCTAGTGTGTTTTGAGCCTTATTGGGAGCGTGGTGTTGGCCTTCTCGCTCTTCCCACCCCCATCTAAGAGACTGTTTCTTGCTGAGCCAACGGCTGCCGGACGGTCTTCAGGCGCCTGACTGAGCAGAGCCAGTGCTCTGCAATGAGTCCCGTAGAGGGAGGACAAATAGTTTGGTCTGGCCTAACTCCAGCACTGAGCAGCCAGAGACACAGGGGTCAGTTCGTCTTTTAGGGTGGTCCACTGAGAGTGTGTTGTCCTCAGATGTAGATAATAGGAGGATGTTGTACTTTACTTTTGTGGTGTTTTTCTAAATTGCAGTGAAGTGCCTTTCATGGTAAGTCCGGTCTATCTGTCTAGACTTTCCTTGCGTCTTGGGAGTAAGAACACAGATGGAATGCCATGTATTATAATCGTGATTCCCTGTCACATCCAATGAAGATGGATGAGGCCGGTCTGGTATTATGTTGTATGCGGATTTGACAGTGCGCTGTGGTATGTCTGCTGCGGAGCGCTATTGAATTACTACTATTAGATCTCAGCGGTCGCCTAAGGTCGGACTTTTGGCTTTGTGCATGGCTGTGTTCGCATGAAGCCAATCAGTGTGAGTTCAAAGGTTGCTGCACTCCAGATCCTTGCACGAAGGGATGGTCTCTAGTGGTGTCAGTGGATAACGCCGTTAGGACCAGTGTGATCCCATTAGTCTGAATGTTATTTGGGATTTCTGTCCCAGCTCAGAGTAACCCACTCAACCTGGAGCCAATCATCTGGAGGCATACACGTGTGGGGCCAGTCAGGGGTCAGCACTAGCCACAGAGTCGTATCTCCTTTCTCCCTTGTACCCTCTCCTGCCTGCACCCAGCATTTGGATCTCATTATTCAATTCCTCCTATAATTAAAAAGACGCTCTTCTGTGAATTAACGGCTATTCCCTGGGATCTCTTTGAGCCAATCCAAACACATACGGGGAGGCCGAGAGGGGTCAGTGGAAGGGCTCCTCACACTCTGAGCTTGCTAGCCAGCCCTGGACACCTCTGGATCTCAGGCACAGCTGAATTCAAGGATTCGGTTACTCTAGGGTCAAGCACAAACCTTGACTGAATGTCGAATGCAAGTCCCTGACTCTTTCACAACTTATCTGATTCATTTAGCAGCAACTCATTTGACATGGCTATGCTTTTTTATGGCTGGAGTCTTTGTTTACATACCTTTCGTTTTCATTTAGTTACAATCGTTTAGTAGTCTTCCACTGGCAGAGCGAAATTGTTTATGAAAATGAAGGACAACATACTGTTCAGATGTCATTAGTTTAATAGTTTCATAAATCTCTGTACGAAAGCTCCAGGTGGTAAAGACTTTGCTTCAAGCAAAATTATTTAAGCAAAGGTTTGCCTGCTCATAAACCCATTGCATTTACAGAGTGTAGTTAGCATTGTTTTGTTAAGGATATAAAATGTTGCCTGCTGTTTTTCTCTTGAAGCAACTCTTCATAGGCAGTCTTCTGCTTTCTCCAAGATTTCAGTGCGTCATCTGTTATGGCGGTGCGAGTTTTCCAAGTTTCCAAGTTTGTGCTTAATAAGCTGCAACACCGGTCAATGTTCCTATCGTGTGATCAACAGGGTGTTCTCGTATAAGAGTGCAGCAGTGCTGATTTTGATATGCTCCCATTTAGCCAAAGCGACCAGGATCTGCACCACCCACTATTCATTATAGTGAGAGGACCTGCACCACAGGGCAACATAGCCACAAGTTGTCTGCTATAGAAAATGATGATCATGATCAGTGCTTCTAAAGCATGTGATGAAGCTGTGACTGCCAAATAGGTGCAAACAAAGGACACAATTTTAAATTGGGGGGGCTGAGTCTTAGGTCTTAAACTTGTGATTAGAAACAACTGGAAAGGCTCACCCTCGAGGGCCCCAGGACTGAGAGAGGGATTCAAACGCACGTCACAGGACACTCAAATTAGATTATCTCCCTTGTGTTTCACCCTTTGTCTGTGTGTTTACGCTTTACAGCGTTCGGTTATAATTTTCTGTCATATGATGCAGGAGGAGGGTTATTTAATTCAATGCCTCTGAATTTCCTTCTCACATGAGCTCTTGTGATGTGCATGCTCAGGCTTAAATAGTAGAGACAATGACGCTGTCACTGCATTTGTGACATGCACCTGGTTATTATTGCTGATAGCAGGAGAATATGTCTGTTTATCCATGGAACCACACAGATTAGGCCTTGTTTGTAGGGTATAAGCCAGTTCAGTTTAATTTAGTTTAAGGGGAAATGCAGCCACACTGAACTTAACTGAAAGCTGAGAATGTGTCTATTCTTAACCTAACCCTGCTTTCAGAATTGGGGATTGATTTGAGCTAGCTCTCTGCTGAATCGCTTTGATTGTCTGTGTTCCTGGTGGGTATTTAGTCTCGCCTGGTTAACCTCATGGAGATGGCTGAATGTGTGTCAAAGACACTGATTATTACCTGACCTGACTCTGGTTTGAGTTGGCTGCCTGTGCTACTGCCCTTTCTAAAAACATTTCTTGTGTTCTTTCACATGAGCCCAAATTACAGACTGCATACATTTATTTTCAGGTAGTGGAACCAGGCACAATGGTCCCAATCTATCATTTAGTAGAGACTACTGCTGCTAGTCTCGGTTTCAGATGACAAGGTGGTTACTATAAGTGCTTTTGAGCCTGGAGTGGTTACTGTTTTGTTAAAGTTTGCAATAAAATTCTATCCCCCCGGTTTCACAGACGAGGCTTAGTTCAGATTAAAAAGCATGACTGAGCTGTATTAACTGAAAGAAACTTGTACTGACATGTGCGTTAGTTTTGTCCTAAGATGCACACCGGTAATACATATTTTTTTAAGACACAGGTTTTTCTAAAAAAAAGTAAAAACTTTTTTTTTTTTTTTTCAGAAAAAGAAGTCAAAATGAAGTGACTTTTTGCTTAGATCTAGCAAATTAATTTTATATCAGAAAAAAGATTATTGTTCTCATCCCATTGGCAGATTATTTTGCTTGTTTCAAATAAAACCTTTTTTTTTCTTGTCTTTAAAATCCTTCTTGATTTAAGAATTTCTAGATATTCTGGCTGGAAAAAAAAGACAAACCAAAATCTATAGAAAATAATCGCATATGTTGGTCTATTTGCTTTAAAATGGATAGGTTGGGTCTAAAAATGTAAATTGCTTTTTGATAAAATTAGAAAACACACTGAAACTAATTTCTTGCTAAGATTTCTAAAGCTTTTACCATTTATTGCTAAAAATGTTTAGTAAACTTTAAGCATTGTAATACTGCACGTCCAAATTGTACATTAAGTATCATTCAAAAAGTACAAAAATGTGTATTGTGCTTGTAAACAATACATACTAATACCTATGCATGAACAACGAGACCAAGTTGATGGTTCATATAGAAACAAAAGTATGTTCTCCCCTAAAAAATGGAGGTGTTTGGAAAAATGAATAACTCAATGAACAAATAAAGTCAAAATAAATGCATTTTATGAGAAATGTTTTTTTTGACCTTGCATGATTGTCAAAACCAAAATATGAACCTTTCAAAAAGGGCACATGCAAGATAGACAACACTTTTTTATCCATATTTTGTTCCCAATTGTTGGTGTTAATGGATGCATCCACTTGAAAGTTTCTTTCAGGTCTCCTTATTTGAGCGGGATGGCATGTGCGTATCGCCTCCCCAGGGGGTGGGCATGCCGCCATGCTCGTGTGGCCCCAGCCCCCACATCAGAGCACAGGAACTCCCACATCCGCTCTACCCGTCGCCCCCTCCATCACGCTATTTTAAGAACCAAGACCGAAGGGAGTTGAATTACGCCCATACGTCTATAATCACTTCCATAAGCCCTCCTGTTTAGAAGATGGTCTCCATCTTTAATAAAACATGCCCTAGTCCCTGCCCAAAGTTTTCCACAGAGCAATAGATGCCACGAACTGAGCTGAGTCAGAGCTTGAGTCACTGTCATGGGTTGATGCCATAGCAGAGGTGTTGTAGCCGATTTCTAAATGCTGCCATTGTTCTGTCTTCAGCCAGGCAGTCTTATTGTTGTGTGTGAGTGGCTGAACCGAGCAGGCTGTCAGCAAAAATTGATGTTGAGCATGAGAACAGGGTTGTGGATGTGGTTTCTGTGGACATCCATGCTAGGTTATTGTTGTGGAAAGTAACTATCCCTCCTCAGAAGAGAACGACTGCATGATCTCCATCCCAACCACTTCCCTATTGTCATAAGTGGTTTTTATGAATTTGTTCATTGTGGGTCCTGACGTCCCACTGCTTCTTGCCATTTTTTTTCTTGATCTTGCAAAGTTAGGTTAAGTTTGATTGGCTTTATTGCATGGTATCGCAATGCTGAGAATCGTTTTAAACTGACTGTGTTCCTTCTTTTGCAAATGTGTGTCACAACAGATAAGCTCCTCCGTAACAAGCCTGCATGTTACAAAAGCCTGTCAGTGTGTTTCAGGATCTACTCCTTATGCCCGCCACAGCATGTTTCTGTGGTTTAGACAAAGGAAGGAAAGACAGGGTGAGAAGGGCTCAAATCAGAGATTGTGTACGTTTAGAGAGTTGTCTAGTGTAAAGTGAAGCCGGAGTAGTGTGTGATGTGGTTAGCCGCTTGCACATGGATCCCATCTTTTGTCCACTGGCTGATGAGATCAGAGCAGCACTAGCCGGAAACGGGCCTGTCCCGTTATGCCCGCCACAAAGGGGCTTTGAATTCTGCGGTTATCTGCTCCACTGGGCCTGCTGTGAGCCTGTCAAACAGCTCCATTATGAGCCTGCAGTCTCTGGTCTACTGCGAACAATTCCCATTAACTATGATAGAGTGGCCGCTATCTGCATTAACATAATTAGCGAGGGAATAGTTACTCTAAAATAAGTTCTGATAAGTAATTGTACAATAAATTACTGAAACTGTAATCAGATTGGATCAGCAAGCAGTGGGAAGTTCTTAAATATAATCAACAAAGCCTTTTCTGCAAACAAGGCTGTGGAAAAACATAAATTTCTTCGATTTCCTTTTACTAATTGGTGCACAGCCCCAATCCATAGTAGATAAAAGCTCATCACACATGGGATGAGTTCAGGACTGATGCGAAATTGCACCACTGTTGTGCTTACGCTTTCAGAAAACAATGTTTTCAAATTTAAAAGATGTGATGCGATGTAGCGCGATGCAGCACTGCGCTTATTGTTCTGTGCAACCCCCTTAAAGGGGTTAACCCGGGACTTTTTCAAGCTGTACTGAAATGTGTGTTGGGAGTGTGAGTACACAACCACCCTACAATGATAAAGATCCACTGGTAGTTTTCTTTTGATTTAATAAAAATAAGTTGCCCCTTCTGAAATTAAGCCATTCTCAAATGCATGTCGGTGTGGCGCCACACAGACAGAGGCCACTCCCACAAGAGATGATTGACAGCAGTGTCACACAGACTGAACTGGTGTCTTACCTCAGACCCGCCCTGAGTGAGCCGTCATCAGACCGAGATGAGGTGTTTTGTTCTTGAATGTATTAATGAAAAAGGAAAGGAAAAGGAAGTGACAAGTGGCCAGGTATTGTTTCCCATAGTAGGAATAAGTGCTCTGCATTTAACCCACCCAAGTGCACACACACAGCAGTGAGAAGTGATCAACCACTCACACACACCATGAACACACACCCGGAGCAGAGGGCAGCCATTGCTGCAGCACCTGGGGAGCAGTTGGGGCCTTGCTCAGGGGTCTCACCTCAGTCGTGGTATTGAAGGTATTCACTAACTTCACCCACAATCCCTGCCGGACCTGGGACTCGAACCCACAACCTTTGGGTTACAGGTCCGACTCTCTATCCATTAGGC
>JAUMHQ010000052.1:1716396-1736305 GCA_032361165.1 Enteromius paludinosus | reverse complement strand
GGACACGGGTAACAACACTTTTCGGTAATGAAACTACAAACGTGTAACAGGACACGGGTAACAACACTTTTCGGTAAGGAAAGTACAAACGTGTAACAGGACACGGGTAACAACACTTTTTGGTAATGAAACTACAAACGTGTAACAGGACACGGGTAACAACACTTTTTGGGAATGAAACTACAAACGTGTAACAGGACACGGGTAACAACACTTTTCGGTAATGAAACTACAAACGTGTAACAGGACACGGGTAACAACACTTTTTGGTAATGAAAGTACAAACGTGTAACAGGACACGGGTAACAACACTTTTTGGTAATGAAAGCACAAATGTGTAACAGGACACTGGTAACAACACTTTTTGGTAATGAAAGCACAAACGTGTAACAGAACATTGGTAACAACACTTTATGGTAATGAAGGTACAAATGTGTTACAGGACACTGGTAACAACACTTTTTTGTAATGAAAGTACAAATGTGTAACAGGACATTGGTAACAATACTTTTCTCACTTCACTAAGTGGTCGTGTAACAGGAAAAACATAGCTACATTTTGTAACAGCAGTATGTATAAGAGTAACTGGAACAGGGGGTGATCAGGGGGTGTAGTTAGGAAGGTTATGGTTAGGGTTAGGTTACCTCTGTTGGTGCACCTCTGTAATACCAGTGTATGTACATGGTGACTCCCCTGGAACTGCCCACTTAATATAAAGTGTAACATTCTGGACACCAACCACAATTTATATTTAAAGCCTAATTTACTGCCCGCTGCTGTGTAACATCAGAGTAATTACATGCTAAATCCATAGCAATTGTCTATTTAATATAAAGTGTAACACTTTATTTACCAAAAAGTACTGTTAGTCCTGTAACACATTTGTACTTTCATTACCATTCTGAGGGTTGTTACATGTGTGTAGTTACAGAAATATTACAGAGATACAGTAGATACTATGTAGCAATGCGTACTTACACTGTTGTTACATACTAGATACACATCTAGTTACTATGTAAGTACACAAGTATTAGGGACACTTAATATAAAGTGGGACCCAACAAATTTCTTTTTATATCAGCTTTTGCATTTATTTACATAGTTACGCAGTTACATAGAATTCAAACCCGAGCTACTCGTCTCTCAAGTACATCTCTGTACTCTGTACTAGAGTTACCAAACAAACCTACCATCTATGAAAACTCATAGATATGAAGCTGGATATGTCTGATACTAACGTTCAAAAGCATCCATTTTTAAATATACCTGCATATTCATATTGTTTTAAACTCGTAACATGATATTTTTCAAGTTAATGTGCGGAAATTATGCTTTATTAAATGAACTTTGCGAATACATTTGTGTGAAAAGAAATAAAAGTTTTATTGCCTCTAGTGTTAATTTTTTTTGGAGGCTGCAGTGATACAGTATGTACTTGTTGGTACATAATTCGTGTCTCGCTAAAAAGTGCGCCCAGGTACATTATGCCATGAGACCACAAAGTTTTTTATTTTTTTTATAGTCCACTTCAAACATTCTACTAACTATGAGTAACTTTGTAATATGTCCACAACATGTTAGCTAATTCTCATTCATTTGCAACTACATATCTACTACTGTATCTCTCAGAGTAGACTGTAAGGGTAAGTTTAGGGTTAAGTTGACATATACTTGCAAAGTTTCTGATAGTCAGAATGTTCTATGTGAGCGCATCAAAATTAAGTCTCTAAAAAATAAATAAATAAAGTCTTATGGCTTGTTGGATCTAGCAACAATAACAAAAGGAGGATGGGTCTTTGTGAAGGGTCAGTTGTTCCTGCCTGTTTTTAATTAATTCCATCGGTGACATTCTACAATGTTGTCCGGTGATGTTGTATGTAGTCATGTGACCAGAAATTGAGTAATCACTGTCCCAATGTGCAGTGAGCCAGGGTACTTACCAGTGACTGGATTTGTGTACACAAGTGATTCACAATCTTGGGAGCTGGGGAGTTGTCTTTGTTGCATTTATCACACTTTTTGGTTATTGTATATACAGTAGATCCTCATCTCTTTGGCCTCTCATCTGACCGAACCATGGAAGTAATATTTAGTACCAGCTATTGCATGCACATATAATGTAAAAAAGCTAATTTTATATTCTATTTTATAACCTTTTTCATTATTAATCAATGCTTCTACTTACAGTATTATTTGATATATTGATTATATTTATAACTGATATTTCTGTCGTTTCATTTCCTTCTTGAAACAATCTCTCATTGAGCTAGTTGTAATGCATTCTGGGATTTCTTGCATGCAGTACTGCGTGACACAGAACGAGGCCACTGTATAGTTCTATTTATGTTTCTTTATGTTTACGAAAATTCGAAAGCATTTCCAGTCCCCATCAGACACGACTTATTCTGCGGCGTCGGATCAAAGCATCTTTTGAAAACGTTCGGTTTTGCTAAGAACTCATCGCTGGCCTGTATTTAAGTTGCAGTCATGGAACAAAGTCACAGACTGAAACCAGAAGTTTGGCGATGCCTTTGTGAAAAACGAAAACTCTTGTATCTTGAAAATTGTGGATGTGCTGCAGATGAAGCTGATTTTAAACAGAAGCGTGTTACATGTTAAGCCAGGAAAAGCTTCTGGGACTTTACGAGGAACTGAAGGGTTCACCCACGCGCTACGATCTCCACGCCTGTCCATTGCCATCAGCTGCTCCAATGGTTGAGGCTTTTTATGGTCTGCCCACTTCGCAGTTCAAGCATATCTAAAATGATTGTCTTCTGCAAGCAAATTCTGATCTTTCCTCCCACACCAGAGCTGGAATGCTGGCCAAAAGGGGGCCGCTTCTTCACCACAGGGGCCGTATCAAAATCACTCTGGCGATACTGATCTGAAAAGAGGAAGAGCCCCTCCTAAAGATGATGAGTCAAACCAAGACTACTAAGGCTATTTCTATGACAACAACTATTAGTGAAGCTCCCGCCCACACCCAGCTGTTACTAATGTAGCGTTGTTTCTCAAGAATCACAAATTATCTAAAATAAAAATGAAAACCACTACCTGGAATTTAGTCGTAATCTTTACAAATCTTTAAAAGAAATGAGTAACGGAATGAGCTACACTAAATTCGACGTTTTCACTATTAAACTGTCCTAAACTATGATGAGAGCAACTAACTAACGTGGCTTCGCCAACATAAAACAATAAGCTTCCACCTGCTAGGGTGAGTCTCTCTTTGTCAGAAAGTTCCTCTGGAGAGGGTTTTGGGGTGAGGGATGGTGGAGATTTATGGAAAGGAGTGGGAGTGAGGTATGAGCTTGCTGATGGCTGACTGACGCACAGCTTGAAAGCATTAAAAGGGCTGATACAGCACAGCGGGCTGAGTAATGCGCAGTGCACACATTCGCATGCAAAATGTCATCCTAGGCGAGCACAATGTGTCTTTTGAGTTAGCGTTGGCTAATTCTCCCATAGAAACTTTGCAGTTGCTTGCATTCTTTAGAGCGTTAGTTCATCCAAAATTAACATTCTTATATTATTTACTCAGCCTTCATGTCGATCCAGACCAATGTGACCTTGTTTTCATCGGACCCCAAAAGGAGAATTTTTCCTATTAAAATGAATGGAGAGCATTTTAAAAAGGTCCGGATGCTATGGCTTTGCTTTAAAGAAAAACACACACACAGAGGGCTAGAATTACGAAATAGGGCAAATTAGCGTTAGAATGCGGGAGAAGAAAATTCTGCGGGTGCTTTACTAACAATGCGCACATGAAATAATGCTGCAAATACCAGTGATTTAATGAGCATTTAATGTCTGTCTTGTAAAAAAGGCGCAGCACATCCAGGTTCAGTTAATGCAAGTGATTGGGCACCAAACGTCCCGAAGCTCTGAGAGTCAAAAAAAACATACACAGATGAAACCAAATTAAACCCTACGGCTCGTGACGATACATTGAGGCATTAAGACACAAAACCATCAGTCTGTGCAAAAAAATGAACAGTATTTATATAATTTTTACCTCTTATACACTATAATCTATATCTATATGACCGCGTCTCTCAGATGTTGTGAATGAAATCAGGAGATAAGGAGAATGTGGTGTAGAAATACTGTTTGTTTTTTTGCAATGACTGATCGGTTCATGTTTTAACGCCTCAATGTATCGTTACAAGTCATAGGGTTCAATTCGGTTTCATCTGTGTATGTTTTTTTGACTCTCAGAGCTTCGGAACATTTGGTGCCCAATGACTTGCATGATATGACTGACAGACAGCAACGGTTTTAAACATCTTTGTTTGAGTTTCACCTACACCTGGGATGCCCTGAAGGTAAGCAGATAAACATCCATTTAAAAATTTGGGTGAACTATCCCTTTAAGCCTCATATACGCTGGGACGATTATTGCGTACTGTAAATACGCTAATTGCCAGCATTTTTTGAGACGTTTTTTATGGCGCATCTTTGCAACAAATTTACGACTCTTAAATTCAATAACACTTTGGCCTTTTCTTCACTCAGAATCAAATGACTTCAAATAGTTATGGACTACTTTTACAGCACTTTATTGTGGTTTAAAAGCCATTTACTCCTTGTGAAAAAGCATACTTACAAATTTTGTATTTTGTATTACAATAAATTAACAATTTGAGAGTGGAAGCAGAAAAAAAGTGCTAATTATGTTTGCAATATGAATAAATCACAGACAGATTCGCTGCAGGAGGCCTTTATTCTCCCCCTGGAGCTGTGTGAGGCATGTTGAATCATGTGTACACTTGATTTGACATCTTTTGGACAAAAAACCCCAACACAGTCTCATGACCGATTCGTATATAATTTGCAGGTGTACAAATATGTATGACCTCACTCGTAGGTGTATGTCACTTGTTCAAATTCACACAAATTGGCAAAGATTTAGAAAAAATTGTACGAATTTGTACGAATAAGCCACCTTGTAAAATATGTGTGAACTGCCATGAGATCGGGCTGAAAACCCAGCCACTGCAACACTGCAAGGTTTTTCATATAACTCAGATTAGTTTCTTCTGAAAGAAGAACGTTATATACAAGGATGCCTTCGAGGGTGAGTAATGCACAGGGTAATTTTCATTTTTGGGTGAACTAACCCTTTAAGTACATTGTTATAATATCATCATGCCTTTTCTTGTCTTTAAAATATGGTGTAGGCTATTACTAAATTTCAATAAAACACCAAAACAAGTGTATTCCATTAAAGACATTATTATTAAGGCATAATAATTGCACTTAAAAAAAAAAACAATTGACATTTCAAAGTGGATTTTGTTAAAAATAAAATGTGTATTTAGGTGTCAAAAAGTACCATTTTGTTGAAATAATATGTATTTTTTAATATGCTTTTAAAATTTGAAGTACATTGCAAATGCACATTCAATATGAGTGCTTAAAAAAAGAAGTTATGTGAGTTTGGAGCGGCATGAGTGTTCATGTATTCATTTCTGGTTGAACTGTTTCTTGAAGCTCAGCTCTTCTCGGTCCTTGCAAAAACACACAAGCATCGATCTGAACATGTGTCTGAATGAATGACAGTTCTACCAGGAGCAATAACAACCAAAGTGATGACTGACACTGCAGCAGTCACAGTGTTGAAATGTGCGTTGACTGCTATGTTGCACTACGCTTCAGGTCTGCGCTCGACCAGTAAGTTTCAATACACTTTGTCTTTCATTTTCAGAGAGATCAACATTTGTTTCCGAAACGCACTGAAGAATGCAAGGTATCTGGTTTATACGCACTGTACAGGTGCCAGAAAAATGATAAGCATGCATAGCTTCAGTCCCTGTTTTGTACAAGTACTTCTCTCTTAGCAGCCTTTTATCAAACGCACTTGACATTTACTATGACTACTGGCATTGTGAAACAACACAGCCTGCCCTCCATCTTTCCCTGAGCAACACACTTAAACAGGACAGCTGGTTGGTTCATTTCCTGCCTCACTGTTTTGGTATGTTTATCTCCGTGAGGGCTTGGTTCTCAATTTACAAAGCGCGAAAAGTTTCTCGTAACTCTGAGAAGTGAACCAGTAAGTAATGATGTCATATACTATGATGCATAATTCGTCTTGTTTCCTTGTTGCTGCGCACACAGTACACATACAATAGGAGGATTTATACTGAATGATTTCAGTAATGGCATGAACCTAAAGCATACATATTAATCTGTTTGTTATAAGAATAGATCTTGCCAGAAGACTAATACAGGCCTACAAGTTGAGTCACATAAATGTTATTCTACCTGTATGTTATTTTTTGAGCTTTTGGAGTTTTTGGAGGTAAAAACAGCTGAAACAGAACACTTTTATAATTTTATTTCAGTCATATTTATTTACTGTATAAATATTTCTAAATATAGCTTAGCTTAGGTTTAATAATTTTATTATGTGTTTTTTTTTTTCCTTTTTATTATTGTTATTATTTATATTGAGCTTAAAATGATTTTTTTTCAGTTTTAGTAATAAAACATTATCATTTATTTATTTTTATTTTTTTAAGGCATATTTTATGTAATTTCATCTTAATTTTGGTTAGTAAAAATTTTAAAAGTTCTAGTAAAAAATAGCAGCATTGAACTATGGAACTGGACTTTCCATGGAAAAGAGCTGCATGAAGAATTTTCAAAATGTCTCCTTTTTGTATTCCGTGGAATTTTAGTTTCCAGTGACAGAAGGGTGAATAAACAATGACAGATTCTCATTTTCTTTTTTCCTTCATGTAAACACAGAAGGGCACAGTTAGCCAAAACAGAGAACGAATCCACTCTAGCAATCAGAAGTCAGAAATGTGGACTGTTCTGAGGTACCCTGGGAATTCCGAAACCTAAGATGAACTGTATATATGAGCTGTTTACATATACATATGCTCTCTTGTAGCAGCTCTGTTCTGCTCGTTGTCTCTTAAAAAGACAGAACGAGAGGGAATAATAAGGGAAAACATCTGCAGGTGTCTCTGAGCTGTGCTTCGCTTGTCCTGACATGCACGTTGTTCTCGTTTAAGGAGGAGCTGTATCATTATCCTGAGAGACAGCGGCAGGCCAGCAGTGTGCCTGTATCCAAACAAGTACGGTCACAAACAGCTCTTAATCACATGTGTTGGGAAACCAGTGTTAAATAAATGTCTCTGACGCCTCTAGTCTCTCCTGTCTAACGGGTTTCTTGAACACACTTGAAGATGACAGAGGAATAGAATATCACATTTCATGTAAAAAACTAGATTTTTGCATTTTCAGAAGTTATCAGTTGTTGTAGTGTCGTATCTGACCCCAGTCAAAAGAGCCAAAGTCTCTGATATTCTGGATGTTACATATTGCTGTGTATTGTTCTTCTTATTAAGAAGAATATAAATGCATAAACATATATAGATAGATAGATAGATAGATAGATAGATAGATAGATAGATAGATAGATAGATAGATAGATAGATAGATACAGTGGTAAACACTACAAAATACGACTGTCAAACATTACTGGTGTATAGACTAGAGCGAGCCTGATCTTACGGCATTTCGTAGATATTTTATGAGGTGACTAATTCGTACAAATTCGAATGTCCCCTTTTGCAAAATCTTACTTATTTTACCCGGATAGCACAGGTACGTCTGCAAGATCTCTTGATCTGGGAAGCATCTGTTGTCTACAAACGTCTGGCAGATGCCTTCAGATGTCAGTTTTACATACATTCTAAATCATAAACATCTTAAAGACATCTAATAGACATCTATTTGACGTTGAGCAAATGAGATGAGCAAACAACCAAAATGATACGTCTTGCAGATGTAAATGCAGGCATCAAATAGACGTCTCCTAGATGTACATGTGCTATCAGGGATACGTATTTGCCAATTATGTATGAATTTGTACGAATGACCCACAACCCTAAACCTACCCGTCACTGTGGTTTTAGATAAATCGTACAAAACCGTATACGATCGAGGTCGAATTAACATGAATTTGCCACCTCGTAAAATACGTACGAACTGATCGTGAGACTGTGTTGGGAAAGCACTTTTCGTAGTTAGTTTGGACGCGATACCAATGCGCCTTTTGCGGAACTTTTCCCCCTCCCTTTTCGAATCTCATATTACTTCAGTAAGGCATTTAGCCTATTGTCGATAAAAAATTAAGTAATCAAAAAGTTGAAAATAAAGTAGCAGGTATGGCAGGGTTGGGGAATAGGGAGAGATTTGTTGTCCCGTTAAAGTGGCATCCATTTAATAATTGTAAAAAAATTATATTTTCCGATCAATACTGCATACTGTTTTATTGGCCTACTACAATGAGGTGCAGATAGCTGCCACTATTCGCAATGAGTAGAATAAATAGCAGAACATCCTGCTATTTTAATATTGTGTAAATAGAATCCATTGCTGTTTGCACTTAGTGTAAATAGCCTCTCCTAGTAATGCAAAAAAAAGGCATTTTACAAGCATGTATTAAGCAAATAGCCTAATAGTTGTCTGGATGTTCGCCCTGCATGACTGCATTCATTCATAAATAAATAAATAAAATCAATTTTGTACCAGAAACAAGCCTACATACAACCAATGACATTTATATTATTGTGATGAATATGCCATAATTACAAATCGTCTCAACAATTTAGCCAGTTTGATCAGCCAGATTGTGGCGTCTGAAGCTCTTTTGCGCATGCGTCCTGTGTCAGTCAGCTGGCGGTGACGCGTAGAGGAATCCGAGCGGAGCCGCTCATTGAACTCTTGAAGAACGCTCCTCCGCTGTCTGCGCATGCGCGCTCTTCAAAGTTGCGCGAGCGGCTCAGCTCGGATTCCTGAGCTCTTCACTGCCGTCTTCACTCGAGGAGAGCGCTGCTGCTCAGAGCTCGGCATGGAGTGAGCGAACCGACGCGCGTCCCGGACTTTCGCTGTTAATTGCGCTTCTCCAGTCTCTTACGGGCTAGAAAGTGAACCGATACTGAAGAAAAACACGATGTAGTGAGGAAAATACGGACGCTGGACTGTTTTATTCCATACCCGCAGAGCAGAGCTTTATAGTATCGCGCTGGGGGAGAATTAGACAGCGGTGGGACAAACATGCTCTCGCCGTTCTTGGCGTATTTTCTGTCGGTTGTGCTTCTGTGTCGGATTGCACGCTCCCAGTACTCAAGCGACCAGTGCAGCTGGAGGGGCAGGTGAGACACGCTCCATAATCCAGATTATTCAATTTTTCTTCAAATTTCAAAAATGTTACTTTTGAGATTAAGTCTTTTGAACAATTATATTGATGTTTTAGGTTAACATAAACGTTTTGATTCAAAAAAAAAAAAAAGTATAAAATTAACTATAAATAATATTTAATATACTGCTTTTATAATTTTTTTTAGGCTTAGTGTGAGCACTAATGGTGCTAATTTTCTGTGGTGGCCTGTGGAGTGGTTGTAGCACCTGTCTCACTTAATGAACACTTAACATATTATTATTCTATTCGTTTTTTTCAGCTACTCTTAGTCTTAATAGTATGTGTGCATGTATTTCTTTCCTTTCTCCGATTTACTGTCCTAATTACTGCTGGCATAACCTGAAAGCAGATACTATCTGAGCACTGATTAAATTTTTTACTCAATGGTTTGACCAAACCCAAATTAATCCCTCCTGTGTGTAACATGCGAATCACTCTATTGTTTGTTTAAAGGCGTTTTTTAACTTCACCTGAGTTTATAAGCTATTGCGCATACGCCTGCACTGCCTTTTAAAGCTTTTAAGTTTCTGTAATAGTCACATTGTGTCAAATTGGCCTTTAAATCATTCAAGCTCGTTGTGGAGCTAGACGTTTTGATCTATGTCTATCCAGGTCGGTGATAAATCTTTAACTAATGAGGATGTTAGTTCACGCTATATTTCCCCGTCGCATAACTTCATCACATAACGACGTTTGTTAATATAACTCAACAATAGCTCACTTCCTTCAAAAAAACCAAATCCTTCAACATTTCCATATTCAGGCTTTCTGTGAAGTCTTTTTACAAAAAAAACTGTACTCTGCCTGTGCAGCCATAATCTGGTGTTGATTTGCCAGGCCCCGAGTTCAGCCTCTCATTACGGCAGAGCTGAATTTCAAATGCTCTTAATTAAAGAGGAACCGTTATAAATGAGGACACGGCAGCTTGTGAGTCTGCTCCGCACATGTGTCACCCCAGGAGTTTTGGTCCTCACCTCTCATTTTGGTGAGCGTTTAATCTGGGGTCTTGCAGCGGGCCTGCATTCATCTCTGATTGAAGAACCGCTGGAGGCTTGAGAAGCAGATGGCTCATTTTCTGCCCAACTGACGGCGGGCCGCAAACTCCATGCACGCCACCGCAGATGATGTCTAAAAGTAGCGGAGAGAGTCTGGACAGGACTGCTGCCCGGACATGCAGCTCCTCGTCTTTGAGGAGTTGAAAGCGAGGGGAGGTCCGCTGCGTGACCTGCATTTGCACTTGCATGCTCCGGGGTTCGGCTACTGTCTCTGCACTTGTCTGCAGAGAGGCCCGTGTGTCCAGGGAACCATTGACTTGCGTTTCAAAAATCCTACCCACGGCAGGATGCCAGTGCCGGGACTTGCCAAAGCCTTGGAAAGGAGAGAAGAAAAATGAGAGACGGTTAATGTGTATGTGTGTGCGCATGCTTGCACGTGACGGGTCATGCAGCAAGCCTCGCGCGTGGGTCTTAAACACCTTGTGTGAAAAGACATTAACTTCATTCTTCCTGCTCTGAGAAAAGCTTTTCTTTCATATGAGCTTCAGCTTTGGACTCGACTCTGGCGCAGGCTGCTCCGAACAATCGCCCTAATGTTTGAAGTTTCCTTTTGCAGTGTTGCACGTAAAAGGCCACTAAACCAACTTCCAACCATCATTATTTGGGGGATTACCCCTCATTTGCTTCAAAACAGTTTGGTTTTGCTTTGTTTGAGCTGAGGCCTGCGAGTAGTTATTTGTGAAGGTTAACCGGTTATAACTGGATGTCAGAATTCGTAGAGTAATGCATCAGTGTTTGATGTTTGACGACTGCCTACTGTTTCCCTTCCAGTGTTTTTTAAGGCGTCGTACGATTGCTTCCAGACAGTAGCCAGCAAAATCATGCTGCCTTTTGAAATTGTTTGTTTTGGCTGAATTCGCGGATAAACCAATCCCAGAATGATTGCGCTTGGTGAACAGCACTGTATGTCATCCAGACTGAAAAAAAATAGACTAATCCGATTAAAAATAGAGTTGGATTGATACAGTAGCCCATATTTTCAACCATTTTGAGAGAATCTGCTGCTGGTTGAACATTATATTGCTGTGGCTTGTATATCATATCACGTTTGGCCAGTAAGTGTCATGATTGAGGCTTTCATTGACAGTGTTGAGAACTCAATGTCATATTTAATGTTCAGTGTTTTAAATTGGCATTTGCTCATTTTGTTTTCAACAGATTGCAGAGGCCTATCACGTTTTGGGGTTTATACCTTTATTTTGATTGGACATTGTATAGCAAAGCACAGGGCTGAGAGAGGGAAGCCGTATCGGCAAAGGATCTCGAGTTGAACTGGGGTTGCTGGAGGCGCAGTTGCGCTACATGTCGATGCACAAACCACAAGGCCATCAGTGCCAACTTTTTTCACGGTTTTGAAAGTTAACAGATGTGTCCCTATATCTTCTTCTATAGTAGTTGATGTACAGGCAGATGTTAAGAGAAATGCCAATTTCAGTAACACTTTATTACTACATAGCCTTTAGACATTCTGCTAGTAGTAAGTGACTTTAACTACATGTCACCTAGCAGTTATTAGAGTAGACTCTGCACTTATCTTCTATCATTATTTTGATGGATCCACAACCTACTGACTGATCAGAATATCAACTTGTTCTACTAACCCAAACCATTACATGAAGTTGTAAATGAATCAGGATTAGTTTACGTGTAGTTGCATGTAGTTAATTGCAGATCATCAAAGTTAAGTGTAACCAAAAATTGACTTTATTTTTGAAAACATTGAAAGGAAAATAGATTTTCCAAGTTGATTCATCGTAAGATTTTATTTATTTTAGTTCATTTTAGGAAATATTATGTGCAGAAATGTACATTTAATTTTAGAAACTATGTTTGCATATATTAAGGGAAGTAATATCGTATTTATTGACTTTATATAGCCATTGGACATCCTGTTCCCCATAATGTTGGCATCAACCGTCAACAAAAGATATGTATCGTTCAGCCACTAATCTGCACCTTGTATGATTTGGTCCAAATCTAAAAGGCGGTAAAAAAGTAACACCCAAATGTTGTAAGTAATAAGTTAATTGAAATAGTTTAAATTGAAATAGTTTTACACTTAACACAAAGGTCTTGTTTACATTGCTATTTAGTAAAAAATATAAATGCTCACAAATAAAAGTTTTAAAAAGTGTATTGGTAAATGTTAAAATGAACATTGAACATTGAAAATTATTATACAAAATTGTGTATTGTCATGTAATTTGCCCATCATCATCATCATCATGTAGAGTGTTTTGGTTTATTTCCAGCAGAATTCTTTTATATGAAGTAATGTTGGTTCTGGAACAGAGCTTACATCTCCTTTCTCCTTTCTTGTAGTGGGCTGACCCATGAGGGACATGCTCGGGATGTCGAACAGGTGTACCTCCGCTGCGCCCAGGGGTTTCTGGAGTGGCTTTACCCCACAGGAGCCATCATCGTCAACCTGCGGCCAAACACTCTGTCCCCAGCGGCGTCTCTTCTCTCCGTCTGCATCAAGCCCTCTAAAGAGTCCAGCGGGACCCACATCTACCTGGACCGCCTGGGCAAACTTCGGCTGCTCCTTCGCGAAGAAGATCAGGCCGAGGGGAGAGTGCACTGTTTTAGCATCCAGGACGGGGCGCTCTTCATCGAGGCAGTGCCTCAGAGGGACATCAGCCGAAAAATCACAGCCTTCCAGTACGAGCTGGTCAACCACAGACCAGGAGCAGACCCACAGTCATTATCTGGTATGAGGTTCTCTTGATCTTTAAAGACTTGCTTGACAAGCAGAGTTTTCTTTCATCTGATGGATGATTTTTGCCTAATTTAGAGAGCAGAGTAGAATAAAAGAAGCTCTCCATGGTTTGCATTTATATGATCATAAATATAGTCAAGTAATATCATGAAATATTATTAAAAATCTCCTTACTGTCACTTTTGATCAGTTGAATCCATCCTTGCTTAATAAAAGTATTAATTCCTTTAAGTTTAACTTTTTAGGTGTACCCACCCTTTCTATTAAATTCCAGCTATTGCTTCGTTCAGCAAAAAGCATTATTACATTTCTGTGACTCCAGGGTTTCTGGGTACACGGTTAGAAATGCATGCAATACAGAGGGTTTGTTTATTTTAAAAAGTATGCGATCCGAAGCCAATGTTTTCATGCCCAGCAACAGATGATATCTTTACCTCAGGAAACGTCCTCCCCTCTGTGATGCCGAGATGGGTGCTCATGTTTGCTCTGGAAAGCGATACTGATTTGAACCTTGTTTTCCGCGCGTTAAATACCGACTGTGTTTTCCAGAACGTGTGCCGCAAGTCTCACAGCGGGACGTCCCAAGCAGTTTACAACAGCTTTTCTGAAATTACATTTCAAGCAGTGCACCTGCCAAAAGCGATGAGCTGTATGGCCCGAAGCAGTATAGATGCATCATACAACAAGTCTGTTTTTCCTCTCCCAAAAAAAGCTAAAGTATTGTTCGGTGTGTTCCCCCTTCCCTCAAGGGAGCTTGAATTCATAACTGCCATGTAAATCTGGCTCTGATAAACCGCTGTGTTTTCCAGGCATGGATACACTATAAAGCAGAGAAACACTAAACGGTGTTTGCCGTTTATAAGCGATCTGAGCGGGCAGATTTGTAAGGTGACCCCGTTTTTGCTTTTTCCGAGTCACGTCCACCTCATGATCGTTGACCTACTGTGCTGGAATTAAGTTGCTTTCCATCACAGTGGAATGTGTCTTATACCAGCTATTGGGAGGACATATTATCGCCATCTTTTTTCCCTACTCCCTTCCTCTTTCTCCCCTCTCGTCTCTCTGGCTTCCCCCTCCCTCACTTTTTCCTTCATTACTTCTTGTTCCGCCGCTCTGAAGTGGTTGGGATGCAGGCGAAGTGGCATATGAATCTTTTCTCCATTAGCGTGGAATGCAGAGGGACCAGATGTAGCTGGGACACTATCTTCCCCCTTTTGCCCTGCCAGTGTGTGAAGTGGTTGCGATCCCAGCAGCGTTGCATTAATTCGGGGTCAGCGAGGGCTGCTGACTCAGATGCCAGCCCATTCCTGCGGTTCCGTTTCAATTTTTTGCATGTGATCTGCCGCAAAGCTTTTGACGAAACCCATCTGCGCTTCTAGCGTGGCTTTAGCGTTCAGGATGTGGCAGCACTTAACGCTTCACGTCAGACCTCTGCCAAGGCCGAGCCTTCTGAACGATCACCCGCTTTGAAGCTTTGGCGTTCGCCAGCTGTTGCGAAGCTGATTCCTGGATGACCTCTGGCCCCATTGGTGGTGCGACGTTTCTTGTCTTGCAACACGGCCGACCTCTGGTCCGCTGTCCTCCACCCACAGTTTCCTCAACAGATGCAGATCAGTTATTTTGCCCACTCTCCATGGTAGCGGCCAATCGACGGGAGTCAGCATTTGAAGTGGACTTTGCAACTTTTACGAAGTTTTTCGATCCACTTCAAATGTTGACTACTGTAAATTGCTATTATTTGAAAAGCCATTGCTGATGCACAAGCAGTGGGAGTGATTTAGTTATGGTTAATAATAAAAGAAATGAATACATGCTCAGCAAAGACACCTTAAATTGTTCAAAAGTGTCAGTATGTATTCATCAAAGAATCATCTTTATTCTTTCAAACTTTCTTTTCATCCAAGAAAAACATAGATTCATAAAGATAAAATAAAAAAACACTTTATTTACAGTGTCCATAGTAAAAACAGTAACGCTTTGGTATGGGGACCGGTTGTCATAATTAGTTGGTTGCTTATTAGTGTCTGTGTATTATTACTTATAAAACACATATTTTACATCCCTAACTTAAACTTAACAATTACCTTGCTAACTATTAATAAGCAGCGAATAATGAGTTTGAGGCTCATTAGTTAAAAGCCTCATAACTAATAGTTATTTTCTTTTATGTTCTGAGAATTTTCACCTTAAAATAAAGTGACGGATCTGAAGGATCGTGTGATGCTGAAGCAATGCGGCTGAAAATTCAGGGCACCATCACAGGAATAAATGAAATTTTTCACAATACTGTTTTTCATAGACACAAAAGGATAACTTAACCCTGTATATTAGCATTATATATTTTTGTTAAATTGCAGTCTGATTAATTGAAATGCACGAGAAAAAAACAGGATTTATTTTGGTAACACTTCAGAATAGGGGGTCAGAATAATGCATTAGTTAAGCATTAATTAATGTGAATTTGTTCACAATTAAGCATTAGTTGAGCAAAAACACACTAGTAATTAATGATTAACTTAACATTGTAATTATTAATTAGTAGTGTGTTTTTGCTCAACTAATGCTTAGTTGCTGAACAAATTAACCATCAATTAATGCTTAACTAATGCATTATTCTGACCCCCTATTCTGAAGTGTTACCTTTTTTTTTTTTTTTGGCTTGGTTTTCGCAAATACACCCTTTTCTTATTTGCCTCTTTTCGTTGCTTCCAGTGTGTCAGGCACCATACGTCTCGCTTGCTTCACAACAATCTTGTTGTATTTTAGAGCTATGGACCAGAATATGCTTTGACCGTTGCATCAGAGTGCACTAAAAACCAAAATACTTAAGCAACCACATAGCAATTCCTTGCCCCTCAGCCTTGCGTCGATGAATTTTGGACATCCAGCCAGCCCTCGCATTTACTGCAGTTGTCACGGTTTTGGAAAACTTTAAAGCCCTTCAATCCACTTGCACTAATAGACAGCTAAACCTTTGCCTGTCAGACACACCTGCCCTGACCCGCTTCCCATAAACCCATAAAATACCCCTCCACCCAGCCACCTGAATCAACCAGTCGCTCGCTCAGCCCCTGCAAGCCTGAGAGGTTTGAGAACCTCCAGACAAATGTGCTGGATTATATCTGCACGTGGGGGGCTGTAATGACCCCAGAGCCACGAGACTGTGGCCTGATTTATTTGGATATAGGAACGAGCTGATCAAAGCCGACATGATGCTGCCAGTGTTTAGGTTACACTGATTGCCTTGCAGCAGTCGCAGGACCCTGCGGCCACCTGAAAGCAAAGGCGTGTTTGCCACTTGCCATGTGACGCTATGGGTTGTTAAATAGTACAAAGTGTTCGACTCGCTCTCGGTGGTTGGCACAGGTGGAATGTGGGCTCCGCTGGACCGTTCTTTTTTTTTTTTTTTTTTTTTTTTTTTGTTTGGGACCCCGAGCTACCAATCCTTGCAGTCTTATAGGAGTTCATCTCAGCTGGATCTCATTTGCGTTGGGGTGTGTGTTTGTCAGTTGTTTTTGTTGAGGGGGAAGGGTCGAGATGTTTCCCTCCTCTCCACTAACTACAGATGTGTTTTTTTTTTGGGGGGGGGGGGCTTTTTCCTCGCAGGCCACCCCACATCTCTGTTTGGTTAGAAGCCGACAAACCGTGACGATAAAGTTGGCTTCTTCACGCTCAATAAATAACCATCTGCAGCAGAAATTAATTATGTCTTTGAAAGTCCACGTGGCGGGTGTAGATGTTTTTTGTCTTAGAAAAACAACATGCTACATCATCTACGTGCTAATGTTCCTACAGTTGCTTTACCATCAAGCGTTCGTTGTGTTTGGTCTGATTTTGTTGTTTTTTTTTCCTCCGCAGCACCCTGCCAACCCTGCACAGATACGGAGGTCCTGCTGGCCGTCTGCACCAGTGATTTTGGTAAGTCACATCTTTAAGTGTTTTTATTAATTAGAAGTTTGAAAGCACCCCTCCCATCCGGCAACTGTATGAGTTACATGAATACTTTGATGGGTTCAAGTAAGGTCCTATATAATAAACTGGAATTCCAGCAGGATTTGGTTCTTAGGAATATCAAAGACCGATGAATGGACCACAGGCACAGCAGCCAGTTGATAGGCCAATATTTGACCCCATCAAAATCCATCTTGGCTATTTTAGATTAGACTAGGCTTTCTCTAGCCAATTTCAAAGTTAACTTACAGTACAAACTTTACTCATGTTGTTAATTAATACAATTTTCTAATAAGAAATGATTATAAATATATCCACATCATATCAGCCCTCCAGTATTAGTATGTCACTGAAAAGATTGTTTCTAATGAATGGTATTGGAATTTTATAAACGGCTAGTAATATGAATGCTGATAAGCAACACGCTAATTGTAAAGTTTCCTAATAAACTGTAATTAAAATCTTGTGCAATACATTAAAATGGGAATGCGTCTACATTCTTTGAGGATTGTTTGACCAAGCACATCCCATAAAACAGTCAGTTTGGAGAGAAAAACATAAATTAAAAAGAACAGACTGTTTTTCTAACATTGTTTTCTCCCTCTACAGTGGCGCGGGGCAATATACTTGGTGTGGCGGAAGAGGAGGACCAGACCTCTGTCACCGTGTCCCTGAGTCGCCTTTACAGACAGAAGACACAAGTCTTTGTGTCAGGGGGCGGCCGGGCTAAGCGATGGACAGGCTTTGTGAAGATGCCCAGGCAGTGCAGGGTTAAACCAGGGGAGGGCGAGTTCCTCTTCACTGGGACCGTGCGATTCGGAGAGGCCTGGCTCAGCTGCGCTCCACGGTACAAGGACTTCCTCAGGGTGTATCAGGACGCACAGCAGCAAGGGACCAACCCATGTCATTTGGACACAGACTGAATTCTTTCCAGGAAACCACACGGTCCGCCCCGTCGCGAGGAACTGTGACCCTGCGAGCAGCTGTCTGTCTCTGTTTGTGTCTGCAGAGAAAGAGATTGGGTTTAAAGCGTATAGACTGCAATACCGATGCAGAAACCTGCTGTCCCAACATTGCCTGAGACGCGGCTCGTGCCCTTAAATCATCCAGAGTTGGACTTGAATTAACTAAGCCAATGCCGATTTCTCCCGAAATGTCTTAAGACTGATATTCCTGTTTGTTTTTTCTTCTTGCGGTCACAATGTAGCAGATCTGGCTGATGAATGTGTAAAAATGTGAAAAGAGCATTCTAAAACGGAAGTCCCAAATGCTTTGTAAAAAGCTTGATGTACAGTTTTGCAGTTGTTTCTATGACAGAAATATATTGATGATAAAAGCCTGCTTTTTAATTTTAATTTTTTAAGAAAATTTGAAGTGCAATTCCTGCCTGTGTTTTGTCTTCAGGCTGTTCAATTGCAAATGTGTCTTTCCAAGGATTAAAACTAGTTTTTCTCTTTGGAATCAACTCATGTTTTTTTTTTATGTAAATTAGGTCATGGTGTAGTATTCTGCCATCTACTGTGAAATACTTAATCGATGAACTGTGCCTAAAAATTTTATTAGATCTATATAGTCACTGTTTAGTGGGGTTTCATACACGGGAGCTCCTCCCCAAGTTTGAATAATATTCCGGTGTCTAGATATATGACTTTTTCACTATTCGGTGTAACTGTGAGGCGTTTTTCTCACTATTATTATCGTCCACCAGGTGAAAATTTTTAAGGCAGATTACTTAGTAATATCACACCTCTCCTCTACAAACCTCACAGTTTGTGGTAGCGTTCATGTCCGTAACACAAGCAATATGGTACTTGCTCAAAGGGAGAGTTCGCGAAAAAAGTCAGTTCTGTTATCATTTACTGATAAAACACAGGCGGAACTGACATTTTTCAAAATATATATTTTCTACAGGAAACAGGAACAACATCTTTAAAATTTTACAGATAGGAAACTTTTCTTAATAACTGGTTAGCAATGTTAAGTTATATTTTGTTCCAATACTTTTCTGTGAAACCAGAGAGTTTTCCACTGTACACGTTCAGAGTCCAAAAACATTTAGCTAATCTGAGGTTTGCTCGAATTGATGAGTAATAGTGATGATTGATGACTTGAGGTCTTGCTTTCAAAACAAAGTACAGTTTTGGTCATAATATATACGCTTTGTAGAATGCACAATCTTATTAGAAAAATGAGAGAATTTTTTTTAGTGCTACCCTGAAAAATCCTTTTACATAATGTTTATATACAACCCACAAGACAAAATAATAGCTGAATTTATTACAATTTCTTTATTCCGAAAAAAAATAAATAATATATATATATATATATATATATGGTTAATACATAATACTGTTGTTTTTGGATAGTTCTTCATGAGTATTTCTGCCCACTATCCTTCTGGTCCTGCACATTCTTTGGTTTTCCAGCACCCATTTTCAACAATGACTTTGATTTTGAGATCCATTTCTTTCCACATTGAGGACAACTGAGGGCCTTATACACATCCATTTCACAAGCTGCAAATAATCACTAATGTATGATGTAAACAATTAATTAATGGTGTAAACTCTGGAACAGGATGATCTGGGAAACTATTAATTTAAAGTATTGTTATTTTATTATTTAAATTTAGTACTGCCCTTTAGAAGCTACATCAGATATGTTCAATTTTCCAGACAATTCTGCTAATAGACCCAATTTATTGTCATAGTTAGGTAAGCTTTTATAGTGGTGAAGGGAAACTGCAATTTGTGTTCCTATTTGTTCCAAAGTGTTAATAAAAAAATGCATACACACATATATATATTTATTAGTGGTGGGCCATTATCAGCGTTAAAGTGCTGCGTTAACAGGAGACTCTTATCGCGCGATGAAAAAAATATCGCCCTTAATCTATTGACAAAGTTGGGTTGGAGTCTATACTACAAGCTATGGTGACTTTCACCTTTAGCGCGGATGTATAGC
>JAUMHQ010000052.1:1705986-1716296 GCA_032361165.1 Enteromius paludinosus | reverse complement strand
TGTGTTACTTATGCGCCATTACGTTACACATTATTTAGTGTGCCAACACCAGTTATGTGTTACTTATGCGCCATTACGTTACACATTATTTGTGTGCCACTACAGTTATGTGTTACTTATGCGCCATTACCATTAAGTGTTACTTATGTGCCATTAAGTTTCTTATGTGCATTACTATAACATGTTACTTGTAGACTGTTACAGTTATGTGTTACTTATGCGCAATTACGTTACACATTATTTAGTGTGCCAACACCAGTTATGTGTTACTTATGCGCCATTATCTTTACATGTTACTTATGCACCGTTACGTTATGTGTTACTTTTGAGCTGTTATCGCTGCATTACTTATGCACCATTACCATTACATGTTGCTTATGCACTGTTACCGTTATGTGTTACTTAAGCACCATTACCATTATGTGTTACTTATGTGCTGTTCCCATTATGTGTTTCTTATGCTCTGCTAGCGTTATGTGTTACTTTTGCTCATTAACCATTACGTGTTACTTACGGGCTGTTACCATTACATGTTTACGTAAAGTTTGCCAAACAACACTAAACTTGTTACATGTGTAATAGTACCACAGCTTGTGAAACATAATGTTACTTAACTTGAAGCTCAACAAGAAATATGCGCATATAATGTTATGTTACTTGTAACGCGTTACCCCCAACACTAACCACAATGAACAAAATACTCAAATACTCCACACATAGACAACGAGATGGGTGTAACTTGAAAATGTGGTAACATTAAGAACCTTGTCAGTGGACTATGTGGATTTATGGACTGTATCTGATTGTGATGACCTCCCCTGTGTCAGAATGAGATGGACGCAAGATGATGTAGTTACAACTGTGGGGGCGGAGAGTTGTACTGTCGTCCTGCGGTGGACTCGACTCAAAGAGAGTTTGGTTGGGGTTTACCTGAGCTCACCTATGTGGTGGTGGGGATATTAGGAGGGGGAATGGATCACGATGTGAGGTCAGGGCCAGAGGCGTTGAGATGGACTTCATAAGCGACGACGTTGGCAAATGTGTGATGTTGCTCAGAAAAGTAATACCGTAAGCCATGCATAGACCAGTCTCACACCATGCACAGACTACACTGACAGAATGAAGAAGCCAAGGACAGCCCCGCGACTGGGAGAGAATGACAGAGCCGGAGAAGGAAGTGTTACGGTATGAGACAGAGAGCAAGGCTGCGGTAAGAGGCCCCAGATTCAGCCACAGCACCAGGCCAGACGGTGTGAGATGAGGCTATGGCACGGGCACAGCAGGTTCTGGCTTACCCTAAATGTCCCCCTCACACTCAGCCCACACTCAGTCCCTGGCCTCACACAGCTGCAAGGTGCACAACGATGACAGGGGATAAAAGAGTCATACATCAATCAGTACTCAGGAGAATGACTGACAGACACGCCTCACACCAGAGAACATACAATCAGTGCCATACAGCGGGCCACTAGAACGATACAAAGACCACAAAACCTTACTTTAGAGAAACAGTCTCACACTGAAACTGAGAAAAAATAACTATAGGGTTCATACTGAACTTCAAAGATGAAGTGTGTAATTTTTTGCATGATAAAATACTTCTTGATGATTTTCTCCCATGTGACCAATTTAAACACTGTGAAATCTGTATCTGGATAACCTGTATATTCCTGATTGACTGAATTTCTGTTGAAACGACTGGACCCGTGAAAATCTGCTGAACAATGATAAACGTGACTGCACCTGTACCCCTAAAAGTAGAAAGTAAAGCTAACCAATCAAATTCGAGTTCATTTTCAGGAAGCTCCTTCCAATTCTGGAAGCTCCTCTAATTTTTCCAAGCAACCAATTTGTGTTTCCTACAGAATTTCTGCTTGGAGAAACAGTACACCCCTCACCTGTTATTCCTGATCATTTGGATTCTGGATGACTGGATTTGTCCTCTGAAAATCTTGGGAAATATGAAAGCACATTCAATCCCTGTAAGTTGAATGTAAAGCTAGTCAAATATTTAATTGGAGTCAAGGACTTTCAGCAAGTACTTGCCAATATTTATTCTTTTTTTTAGACCATGAAGAATGTAAACTCATTGACGCTTTTAAAACACTGCTTGTTTTGTTTGAGGTGTCCAGCACGTCCAACAACTTCCAGCTGAGGTAATGGCATGAAATTGGTGCAAGACTACCTGTTTGTGGTAGAGCAGAAGATTTTTGGAAACTTTGTATGGAAAGTCATTATTTTTACAATTCCATTGGTGATGCAAATATTACACACTTCTCTTTGTAGTAAAATATATATAGTATGTTCTTGGGCTTAAAGTGGATTCCCTTTGTTTCCATTTTTTCTTAAAATCTTTGAGCTAAAATATAATCCTAATGGTTCAAAAAATAATTATCATACTATACATCTCAAAGGCAACTGAATCTATGGGCACTCCATATTTAAGACAATTGTCTTCACATTTCATAATAAGGGGATCTGGCTCTTTAAAGTCCATCGCCTGCGTAGGACGGAGAGACAGACAGTTTGAGAGAGGGACGCTGGACTCCCACTTGTGATGTTGCCACTGAGGCATGTTTACCTGTGGACATGCTCTCCCCGGGGGACAATCCGTCAAGTAGACCCTGCTCCAGGGGCTGGGGGGCCGTAGGGGGGACGGTGGGTGGCTGGGGAGGGGGTAGACTGGGTCTCTGCCTGGGCTTTGGGGTGGGTCGGGACTTTGTGAGCGTACCAGTCAGAGAGGGCGGCGAGGACAACGTATGGGGTCCCCCTAATGGGGTCTGGCCAGGGGAAAAGGTGGGCACGTGTCCAGGGGGACAGCCCAAACCGTATGGGGAAGGAGTACTTGGGGGAGTGGGGGACAGGCTAACCGGAGACGGCTGACCTGTGGATTGGTCTGACATCCCCCCCGACTGGCCGTAAGGAATCTTGGGCGGCACAGGGGCCAGTTTCTTAGAGGCTGTAAGGAGAGAGAGAGATAAGACAAAATCAAATATGCATTCAAGCAACATTTACCCTACGATCCTGTTTACCCCTGGTATTAACATTAATTTTGGGGGATCAGATCACAGATTTAAAGGGCTTTAAGGTAAAAGCTGTGTGCAGTGCATCTTGGAAATTTCTTTTTTTTTTTTTTTTAATTCAAAGTAAAAATAAATAATGATATTTTCATTACACATTGAAAGCATTGGAGTGTACACATTTTTTATTGTATCTATTTTTTATTTATGTCGGATTAAAAAACAATAATTCATTATTGGTATGTTGATACATTTTTCAGAAATCAAGAATACTATCTTAAATCATTTTACTTAATGAAAACAATAAACAGTTTTGTTAAAATATTCTTGTTCTAAGAAATACAATATTTATCTTAATAAGATTTCCTTTTCAAGAACTGCATTATTTTAATGAGTCTTTTTCCTCATTATATCGAGACCGTTATATAATTCCTGTTTTTTTTATTCATGCCCCCTAACACATATCTAATTAATTTGAACTCATTTAAATTAGGTTGTATTCAAGTCACTGTACATTTCCTTTCAATCACAGCAAAACAAGCATGTTACTTACTAGAATAACCATCCTATTGTAAAATTTTAATGAAGTCCACCTATATCCACATAGAGTTCACAGAGCGAATACTGATGTATTTAAGTGATGCATGTCATCACAAAATCACCATGACAGAATCAGAAATGTGTTATTACCAGATGCATACAGTGATCTGATCACCCAAAGCTGACATTACACCTGATTTAAAGAGGATTTTATCATCTGCACGTTGAATTAAAGAGAAATCCCAGTGGGACGAACCTTTGTGTAAGGTGTGGGGGCTGTGCTCGGCAGAGTGGGGAGACTGGCTGTTGCTCTGCTGACCGCTGACAGGGGGCACTGTTGCTCCTGACGCCTGCACAGATTTGTGGCCAATCACA
Source organism: Enteromius paludinosus (assembly GCA_032361165.1). Classification (NCBI taxonomy): domain Eukaryota; kingdom Metazoa; phylum Chordata; class Actinopteri; order Cypriniformes; family Cyprinidae; genus Enteromius; species Enteromius paludinosus. The sequence continues at coordinate 1,712,361 of JAUMHQ010000052.1, read as the reverse complement.
GGAGAGAGCTCCTTGCTCTTCAGAGTGCTGGAGAGAGAGAGACAAACATGACTGCCTGCCATCAATCTGCACCCATTGTATCATTAATGACTAACAGCGTGCAAGGACCCCTCACGTCCCCCGTCGTTGAAACTAAAAACAGCCACTTAAGTGCTAAATAACGTCCTGCTGCTTTGGATGATGTCAGAATGCACCTTGACATAACAGACGTGGGAATCAAACCCATGACAATTGTGCCGCTGGCATCATGCTTTATCAGATGAGCTACAAGAAGGTAAACAAAGTGGTGACAAAGTACTGTAGATGTGACATATTCGTTGTCACTTGAACATCCACAACTAGAATCTGCTTCCATGTGGGCGTGATGTGAATTTTTTTCAAAGACATGCGAAGGTGGATTTACACAGAGTGTTTCTCGTCAGCAAGAGGGGGGATTGAGTGTCCTTGCCCAGCAAACACACACACAAACACACGCGCGCGCACACACGGCATGTATCTTTAATATAACTGAGCATGTGGAGCTTGTTTTTCACTCTGACAGCTCTATTCAGGCGCCTCTCTGCTAAACTCTGGGGAAGATAAATCTATGTGCACACATGAGTCCTCTACATCTATATTCGTGCAGACATGCAGAGAATGATGCTGCAATATCTATGTGACTACATTTGGAATGAATCCTCCATATCTATGACTCAATCTCTGCAGTTCCCTGCAACGTTTGAAAGAAGGCTCATGAGGGTAGATGGGGAGGGGAACCTGTGCCAATACAATCCACAGTCAACATTAGTGAAACGGCTAATATTGGCTCGACTGATGCTGAGCTCTCTAATAAAGATCTTGGATAGATCTTTATTGCATCGCTGGTGTCAAGCGATGGGAATTCACGTAATTCCACTGACATTCCTGAAACCTTTCAAACAACCCGAGAGATTGATGGTCCAAAAAAAAGAGCATTCGTATACACAATTCCCACCTCAATTAAATTGATGGCCTACATTGCTGTGAAACGACTGAATTATAATTTGATTTTGGTAATTGTTTCATCGTTATGATGATTTGCCAGTGCATTTGGCTTTAGAGTTCTCAAATTCAGATGGTTATTGAGCAAGGAAGACTTTAATCTTGGTGAAATGATTACATTTTATGTGGCCCTGCTGTGCTTCAAAATCTAGTGAGCTGCCTTGTTGTCCTTATTGTCAGCAGCTACCAAACCGTAACTGAAATAAATATCGTAAATGAGCACCAGCTCTGTAAACCAATGAAATTACAAACTATGGTAAATGTGACCATACCTTTAACTTTGTATATATTGGTGCATTCCTTAAAGGTTAGTAAAACAAACTAGATACCTAGGTATGCGTTGATGCTGGTTTAAGCTGGTTTATGCTGGTCCTTTGCTGGTTTATGCTGGTCACGTGCTGGCAAAGGACCAGCATAAACCAGCAAAGGACAAGCATAAACCAGCTTCCCATCATCAAAACATACCTAACCAGCATATGCTGTTTTTTTCAGCAGGGTATACATCTAAAATGTAGTTTTTGCCTTCAGGGAAATGAAGTCAGAGACTAAATATAGTGACTTGCACTATCCAAATGTTTGCCCAAATAACTGCTCTCTAGGACAAGAAAGTTTTTCCTTTTAAAACCTATTTCCGATAAGCAAGAAGCACTATATTTTCATGATTCACAGCTAAAGCCTTAGGTATACCCTGTTGAAAAATCCAGAATATGCTGGTTAGGTATGTTTTGAAGCAGGGCTGCTGGTTTAAGCTGGTTCTTAGCTGGTCATTTGCTGGTCCTAGCAACTAGCTCCTGCTCAGGACCAGCACATGACCAGCTTAAACCAGATCAAACCAGCAGCCATGCTTCATAACATACTTAACCAGCATACAGTATGCTGGCTCAGTATGCTACAGTGTAATATGATGCAAACCCTTAGAGTATGCATGTTCAAACGTGTAGTCATTTGTATAAGTGTACAAGTATACTCCATTTGTTACTGTGCGCAAACACATGCACACAGATGTGTATAGAAAAGCTAAAGCATTTTTGCTACTAACAACGACATGTCCTGTTCTATCTTCCTTGTACCACTTGCAAACTATTTAAATCCCTTACATAAATTCACCATGTAATTATTGTAGTTACCTTGTTTTTTTAGCGTAATGACCATTAACCACATTTTTACTACCATATATCATGGTAAAACTATGATATTGTAGTAAATGCATGGTTAATTTATGGTTACCATGAGTTAACTATAGAATCTCTTTTTTGTATTAAAACCATAGTTAATTTTCATAAGGGATCACTGACATACACCACCATACAAACACTCCTCAACATTCACAGCTCCTCTAATAGAGTGCTGCATGGATAACACACTTTTGCAGGTCAAAACACAGTTCCCATATTGGCTAGTGTATATTTTTAGGTTAGTGAAAGAGAGCTTGTAAGAATCATTAGAGTCTTTTGTTGATCACAGAGCTAATATTTTACAATGAACCAAAAGCCACCGGAAAAACCAGAGGGAGGCAGGGTGATGCTAACAAGTTGGCCTACAAAAATATGTCATCACTGCAGCACTCTACATTGTCAGACATTTGAATTAGATGCGATTTCTAAGAGATTTGCAAAAACATTTTTGAGGGAATCCTTAATTAATCTCAAAAGACCAGAATAAGTCTGTTTCCTATTGTTTGGAGGAGTTGTTGTGTTGGTAGAGTGCCTATGATGATGTGACTGTGTAAATATTCATGCACATCAAACGTAACTCCTGACTCACAATCAATACATTCATAGGCATAATACATTCATGTCACCATATGCAGCTCCATCAATGTATTTATTTCTACCAGGGTTAAAAGAGTTAAAAAAAAAAAGAATAATAATTGAAACAAAATAAATGTTAAATGAAAAAAATATAAAAAAATCAAACAGATTTTTTTTTTCAGCTAGCTGCCAAAGCATCATTTTAATTATTTTAAGTTGATGTACTAAAAGAGCTATAACTGAAATAAAAGCATGAAGTAAAACACAAGAAAATTACAAAAAAAGTTAAAATAAATCAAATTAAAAGCAAGAACTGATTCAAAAGAACTGATTCAGCTATCAATGACAGCACTGATTTCTAGGTGAAGGATCCACTTTCACTAAACGCCAGTAACATCCTCAGTTGCTAGGCAACCTCAGGCTTCCCCGGACAATGAGAATGTTACGGAATCTGCGTGATGGGACTGAAAAAGCAATAACATTACAAAGCAAGTTCCAAAAACAAGATGGAAAAGTGGGAGCCAGTATGGAGTGATCTGAGGTGAGCGCTCAGACAGTGTGGGGAGCCCTGATGGCCGTCATAGTGTGTTTTGCGAAGGCGGGGTGGCCGCAGGCAGGTGGTATTTACCTAGTCAGCCTGGGGGGTCCTCTCTCGCGGGCACATGGACAGGCGGCCCACGGCGGGGGGGCGGAGGAGGGGAGGCTAGGGGGGTTTCCGAGGGACATGTCGTGGCGGGTCAGCACGAGAGGGGTTTTAATGTAGAGGGGCGAGGCATTGGCGTCAGGCGGAGCGGCATGCGGCGCGTCACACACAGGGCCGTGTTTGGGAAAGTGCAGGCAGCTAGGCTTGGGGTTGGAGTTGATATCGAGTGAGGAGGAGGAGGAGGAAGAGGAAGAGGACGGTGGTGGTTGGGGCTGGGGAAGGGGTGGGCCGAAGCCCGTCCAGCGCAGGGGCGGAGGCGGGGAAGCGGGAGGTTGGGATTCGGGGCCAGGGGCAACAGGCCGAGCGCAGGGAGGGGGCTTGGGGTAGAAGTGGTGAGGGCCGGGATGAGAGGACGAGGAAGGGTACGGAGGGGGTGGCCGCTCCTCTGCGTGGGACGAATAGACATGTGAGGAATCCGGCCGATTGGGCGACACGTCGTCTGAGCTGCAGATATTGAAAACAATAAAGAGCAAACACAGGAGAGAGAGCTCTGGTCAACTGCACACGCATGACAGCGCAACAGGAAAGTGGATGTTTAGCTCCAGCTGTGGCTCGCTAGCGTTATGCAATATTGATAATACTCTCAGGATCCTTTGGTCTGCATGTGTGTCTTAAGCTGGTATGAGCATTTAGCCAGTTTAGCGCGCGGCAATGAGCGACAGGTTTAGCAAACAGCAAGCTTAGCAACGAAAAAAATGCGCCATCTGACTCCGCTGGGAGGAAAAGCACAGCGATGCATTGACAAAAAAAAAGAAAACTGAAAATTACACTGAAAATGACCTTGTGTCTGCGCACTGCACCAAGGCGTGAAAAAAAAATCTCTAAGAACGACCAAACCTCAGAGAGTTTGGTGAATAGCGCTGAAACCAAGGTCTCTAAATACGGTGAAAACCCAGAGCAGTTAAACACAGACACAAAAACCCTTTCATGGCCTGAAAGAGTGTCAGAGGTGGTGGGAGGGGGGTAAGCCAGTCAAAACATCAGCCATTGCAAACCCTAAATACAATGACTGAACCATGGCATGACCTTCACTTCATTAATGTATGTTCTGCAAATGGGCTTATGGGTTGATTATTAGTGAAACCGAATGAATAGGAAGCCACAGCAAGAATGCCTTACATTTATGAGACCAATCCTACCAAACATTGACTGTTTAACCACACTAATGATCATATAGGCCTGTACACACTGCAAAAATGACAACTGCGTTCAAATCCGAAAGTGAATCTAAACCGTTTTCGGTGTGAAAAGAATAAAGGAGTCATTCCTGAAACGGCAAATACACTCTGTGCTTCAAGAGTTTACAACACGTTTATCCAAAATGTAGTTTTTTGCATTCTGAAAATTCCCTGCACGCTGAGTGCGAAATTTTTATTAGACCTGGGGTCTCATTGACTGCCATGTAATTAACACTTTCAAGATCCAGAAAAGTATAAAAGACATAATCTGAATTATTTTCTTTGCTTGTTGTTTCATACTGTATACAAATCAAACCACTGATGGCAGATGAACTATTCAGACGACATCTTTCATACTTTTCTGGACCTTACAGTGTTTGTTATTTGGCACTCAATGGGACAGTCACAAACCCCCAGGTTTTCAATCAAAATATCTTAAATTGTGTTCCGAAGATGAACTAAGCTTTTACAACAAGAACCGAAACTAAAAAGTCTTACTGACCCCAAGTATTCAAATGACAGAGTACCTATTTCCCTGAGATCTTCTTGCCTTGCATCAGAAGAAGTGAGACTCACATGGGCTTTTAATTACATTACAGGAACCAGTTATTGAGTTTGGTTTTCTTTAATGCATATGTCAGGGGTCACCAAGTTTGGTCCTGGAGGGCCGGTGTCCTGCAGAGTTCAGCTCCAACCCTCATCAAACACACCTGAAGCTAATCAAGCTCTTATAGGTGCACTTTGCTGCGTCCAAAATCGCTTACTTCCCTACTATATAGTACGCGAAAAACAGTATGTGAGGCGAGTAGTAGGGTTGGGTTGATAAACGATGCCATTGTCCATCGCTGATGGCCGATAGACATCACAATGCTGAGCTGGCATCACGATCCTCCGCCCCGCCGCAGCAGCAGCAACCAGCTCGCGAAAAACACACTTAATCTATGGCGGGATTGGCGGCAAATTTATGCCATTAACAAGCGAGCAAACCATTGACGCTGGTGAGCGCAGTAAATCATTTCTGCGAGAGGAAAACAGATGTACATGGGAAGAAACGGGGCCAGCGAGCTCATTTCAAACCCTCGCGCGCTTGATGTGTCATCCGCGCGCAATTCAAGTACTCGTACGCGATCATCCCTGCACTTGATCTTCTCTCACCTGCTCGCGCAAACACTGTTTTTATCAGTCGTGGGGCGGGGCTTGGTGTTTTAGTTACAACTAAACAACCCCCCCTACCAACCGCTGTCTACGACGACGATGCCATCGTCCATCGCGATGTTCCACATTAGACATTGTATGATGCCAAATTGGTCGACATCGCCCAACCCTAGTGAGTAGTATGTCCGAATTCATAGTATTCGAAATTCAGTAGGCGAGAAGTACCAGGATGACCTACTGCTTCCGGCCGAATTCTGTAGTAGGCATACCATGAACACTGTCCTATCCCATGAGTCTCCGGGAGAAGAGGCGTCATGTTCGAAAAATGGCGGAAAGTTGAAACACGGCTCATTTCAAGTGTAAATACCTCAGGGAAAAAAACGTTGTTTATTGTGATTAAATTACACTTGTTTAACACAATCTAAATAAACGGATGATTTATTAAAAGTTAAAATTTTCGCGCTGTTGTGACGACGCGTGACACGTGACAACATCAATACGGCGGATGTAGTACGTCCGAATTCCATTCATACTACCCCCATTCATACTATATAGAACGTACTGTTTT
>JAUMHQ010000052.1:1670726-1680892 GCA_032361165.1 Enteromius paludinosus | reverse complement strand
GGCTATAAAGCGATCCAGACAGACGCAGGAGAGTAAAAGCGGCCCGCTGGTGTCCTTCACACCGTATGAGAACTTCATAGCTCTCCAACCCATAGCACTCCCCCAGAGGTAGAAATTGAGGAACGCTATGATGGTCATGAATCCAAAATAGGCGTCCATGAAAGCAAGGCATCCCAGGAAGATGTCAGAAGTTAAAGGTTCATTTCGGGTCTTTATTAAGTTTGCGAGGACCAGGATGTTGGCAGGTATTCCTATGATTACGTTGAAGCACTGTATAGCTAGGTCAAAAACAACACCAGCCACCATATCTTCACACCCATCGAACACGCTGAAGACGTGTGTGGCATTGACTAAACTTGTTGTCAAGTTGGAGGAGGGCAGGCTGCTTCTCAGGATGTAGCTGAATCTTTTGTCGTGGCGTAGTTGGCTCTCCATGACGTCTGAAGAGCTGAAATTAGATTCTATAAGGAACAGGAAAAATATTATGTTAATTGAACTCACTAATCTGCCAAGCTCAATATAACACCAGATTGACTGAAATCAGGTGCACAGTGAGTGTTTTCAGTCTGTTGTTATTTTGCATTGAGACTGAACACAGTATACTGCAAACCCAAACAATTCATGCTTTAATGTTACAGCTAAAAAAGAATTTAATCTGTGGATAAGTTTTATTTGCAATAGTCAGCCTTCCGTGAGTGTGTCACTCTAGAAAATACTGCTGACTTTGCTGGATGGCAAAATAAATACTTTAAGATATCCAGATTTTAGACATGCATAAAACCTGTAGCAGATCTAGACATGTGGAGCTGGGGAGGTGGAAGTTTTTAATTCAACCTTAGTTCTATTGTAAATTTTTCTTTTTCTTTATAATATTAACTGTTGTTTAGTCTAGTGAAGTTTTATTTGACAATGTCAAAGTCAATTAAAGTTGTTACATTTTACTCGTTCAGCACAATAGTTAAACTGATAACCACAATTATTTTTAACTTATTGCTTATCATGACTGTTGTCATTTCAGAAATTGCATTTTTTAGAAGAACTATTTAGAATTACAGAATTATTTTGAAGGTCTCCTTCTAAAGGACATAAAGGGGTCATATAACGCCAATTTTCCACTAGCCTATATGATTATTTAGGGCCTTAATGAAAAGTCTGTAATTTAGTTTGTTTAATTTCTCAATGGTAGTGTAAAAAACACCCATTTTACCCTTTCAAAAACAGCTCTTTATGCCGAGTTCAGACTTCCTGATTTTAGCCCCGATTTTGACTCGCGACAGGTTTTCAGAAATCGCTGACAAATGCCCAAAATCACAGGCAAATCGGGCGCTCGTGCACGCGAGTGACAATCACACAGTGTGAATTATCAAAGACGTGATCTGAGAGAATCCCCGACACCCCTGAAATATTTGGCATGCTAAATATCTGGACCTGTCAGCGATTCAAAATCATGCCATGTGAAATGTGTTCTGACTGAATAACATCGGTGATTACCTACAGCCAATGAGGGAGCAACATCCAGGGCAGCGGGATGTTGGGGGAGGAGTTACGAAGGTATAGAAGGTAAATATCCTCTTGTATAATCTTCTTTTCGTTGCAAATGAGCGCACATGCACTTTGTATGGCAAGCTTATTTTGCTTGCTATTATTTTTAATAATAATCCCAGTCTCATGTGAGAACTTTATCTGACATTATACTGACTGCTGGATTATGAATGATTTGCTTGAACATAAACGCATTTCGATATGGGGAGAAAATGACTACTGCTATGATTTGAGAAAGGGGAGAACATTTAAGGGACATTAAGGGCAGTCATGGCCCTAATGGATTGGGAGTTGGACTTGTAATCCAAAGGTCACGGGTTCGTGTCCCAGGTCATGCAGGGATTGTAGGGGGGGAAGAGAATAACCAGCGCTCTCGCCACCTTCAATACCATGAGGTGAGACCTTTGTGCAAGGCACCATTTCCCCAACTCCTCCCTGGGCGTTGCAGCAATGGCTGCCCACTGCTACGGGTATGTGATCATGGTGTGTGTGTGTGTGTGTGGCTGTTCACTTCTCACTGCTGTGTGTGTGCACTTGAAACGCAGACCTGGCCACATGTCATGTCATGTCCTTTCCTTTCCTTTATTTTAAACAGCTTGTAAAAGTGCATCTGGTATTATATGACCCCTTTAACGATTTAGTTACAGCAAACAACTCAAATGACCATGTGAAGGACGGCTGTATTAGCCTTTCATTTGAGCAGAATATCTCAAGGGAGATCAATAACTTACATGTCTGTCAGAGAAGATCCTCAGTGCTTTTTATAAGACAGTGTGTGTAAATGGTTGACAAGGAAATGCGTCCATCTGATGGGGGGATTTAAACTCTTAACATTTGGCAACCCAAAGCATAAAATGTCTTGATCATCAACATTTTTTTCACCTCTTATTTTATTGAAGATATAGTGGATATAGTGAGTATATTTTTAAGCTACGCGGTGATTAATAATGTCAGTGTTGTCTTGTCTTCATCTCACACTAATCATGGGGAAAGATAGGATGTCAACAAATTAATATCTCAGAAGAATGCTGATGTAATAAATTATGTGTCATATATCAAAGTCTGCAATATGAGATCTCAACAGAACTGTTCCCATCATATTCAATGATGCCACAAATTGTTTTCCCATTGTGTCCATCAGACAAACCGGAGCAACAATTGTGGATCGTGTCACAGTTTGTGATCTAACAATACATCAGCTACCACACCCCCCAAGGATGTTTTCCTGCATATCCCCACAGGATTCACTGCGCAAACACAAGCACACAGGAACACATCTGTGCAGAAACACCTGTCGACAGGGACTTCCATCAGGGTCCGCACAAGACATAAGACCCGCCTTGTTTCCTCAGTATACACATATATAACACCAACATAGACATTTGGTGCATTAACAGACAAGACCATACATGTGCTGGAATGAGTTACAGTAGTGAAATCATTATCATAGATCACCCTACAAAAAACAAATTTGAAGTGAGAAAGTTTTTAGAATTGTGATATTTTTATTGTTGTTTCATATTATTTTGTTGCCTGTGTTTACCTATATTGAATTACATTGGTCAGGGGTGCTGAAGATGAATAATAGTTTTGCCACAATAAATGTAATAACGTAAAAAGTAATGTTTTCTCCCTATAGATTGTGTGCTCACAGGTGTAAATCAGCATTTTGAGCAGCTTGTTTAATCAGAATATGGAATTCTGAAGAACTATCAAAATGATTTTCTTTCCTGTTGCTGAAACTACCACAAGACGTGCTTAACATGATGTGTGAATGTCTGTAGCTCAACTGTTTCCTTTATAGCAGAGCTTATGGGAAGCACCACCCTGTTAAATCTGAAGGGACAGTGAGCTTCATGTGTTCTTATCATGCTTTTCTCTGTAGCTCTGGTCCACCTGGAACACAGAAGGGCCCCTGTGACCCTGAGCATGTCCCTGACCTACTCTATCGCTCTGCCTTAGGGCTAAACTCTTTCCAGCGGGAGCACATGTGCTGAGGACTATTAGGAGGCTTCCTAGAATCAACACTATTAATCAATTTCTCCTTTAGCTCTGTAAAATAATTGGAACTTGATTTGATAAAGTTTGTTCACTTATAGAAAAGGTAGCTAGGTCTGTTTTGCACCAAACAATAGGTGCCAGTTTTCAGTTTATTTTTTAATAGGTTTGTTTTTAATGGGGACTGTCCTATTTTTTTTTACCTTATATATATAGATATATAGATATAAATATAGAAATTTAAATATAAACTAGTGCAATTTACAAAAAACTATAAACTATTAACTATAAACTTAAACTATTTTAAGAAACAACAAATATACAATAAACAGTATCAAAATTAATTTAAAAACAGGTTTGTCTCTAATATTGAAAGATATACTAAAACCAACATGATGGTAAGATCATCCTGACTGTTTCGTATGAAAAGTTATTTGCACCTGCGAAATGACTGTACGAAAAGGCATTCAACAATATTTAGGGTTAGATTATTAATATTTACAAAATAACAATGTTTCAAAAGACAGAGAAGAAAAGGAAAAACATGCTTCTTACCTTCTAACGGGTGATTTTCATGATAAGATGCGGGTCAGATTGTGGAGTCACCTTTATAAACATGGTGAGGCCAGGAGGAATTACAATTGTTGGTAAGAGGGAGGATCTTTTTTGAGATGCTTTCTGGACTCGGTCCCTGATGGTGAATTAGACTGTGTTTTCTAGATTCTTCTGTCCTCACAGGATCAAACCTGTTTTGGTGGGTGTTTTCTTGGTAAAAGCTCATAGTGAGCGTTGTTTTATAAATTGCTTCTTAAGATGAGAGTGGATTGTTTTAAATCGTGTTTATTCAAGTTTTTTATTAATATTACATTACATTTTTTCCCTACAATAATCCCGCCTGTCAATTGTGCAATCATAAATCATCCATTTGCCTTGAAATAATTGAGCAAACTAACAATATTGCTCATTCCAAGTTGAAAAGACAATTGATTGAAGATACACCAAGAAACTACATTTGTAATACTTCTTACAAATGTATGGTGGAACTTTGTCATATAGCTAACCATGTTTAGGTCTTTTAAAAACTAGGACAATGAATACGCTGCATCAAGTCAGTCAGAGAGAATAAATGGGTTATGTGAGGCATGAGACCTGCTTCGGTTAAGATTCAGCCCATCACACAACACCTCTCCCTTGACTCTGACTTACATGCTCCGAAACTCGATCTGGGGGCTGATTTGCATCTTGGGACTGGTCCTGGTTCTGTACCACCGGCCCAGAGGCCCTCATGTCAGTCTCTAACCCCCTTTCACTGCAAACAGAGAGCACAGGTGCAGGACTCTGCTGCCAGTTTGTGCTCTTGCATGTCTGCTGTGTGTTATGCGGCTATAAACTGATGGATTAATGCAGCGATGCATTTCTAATGATGGACTGTTTTACATAAAATGTAGGCGAGATGGATTGATGGACTTGGATTTATTTATTGTTTATAATGGCTTTTCAAAGTCTCATGAAAGAAATGCTGTACATGGTAAGGCAATGTAGTATTCTGCTAATTTAAATGCACTCAGTGTATTATTATGAACATATGAATTAATTAGTGCAGTGGAAGAGAGGCAAGGTAGCAGATCTGTACTAATTTTATTTTATGTTTTACACTTTAGGGATTTTTTGGGGGAAAAATTGGAAACTTTTTTCTAGTAAAGTGTCATCTTTGTGGATGTTAAAATGCCTTCTCTTATCCAAGCTTAATGCTCAGAGATAACTATAAGAAATCCATATACTGAGTTCCCCAAAATGTAAATTGAAACATTATTTGAATGAATTGCAGTTTAACACAGAAACACTGGGTCAAACAATGATGGGACTATATCGGTTTGTCTTTCATGACAGAGTAATATATATATATATATATATATATATATATATATAGCTTTATGTTACTTAATCAAACTGTATCATTAAAGCAGTGGCTTCTATTTCCTGTAGAGCTGATTCAGATCATCAGCTCCTTAAGAGAACTGAGCTATACGTTCTGATTAAAATGGTCCCTATACAGTGCTCCCTATTCCCTAAGCATGTTCACTTCACTTGACAAAACGGATGTTACAGCATTACACACAGATGAAGCTCCAATAATGCATTTGACAACTCTGAGGTACAGGGCAACAGGACCAGAATTGGGACACAATGGATGGAACAAATAAATAGAAATAGAAATCAGATCAGTTAACCTATTAGGAGGATCCTGGCATTATTTACTCACCCTCATGTTGTTACAGTATTTAGAAGAGTGTTAACCCTTAAATACAAGAATGTTTTGCAAATCATTAGTACCTATTTGGGTCTGACAGCTCCAATTTAAAAAAAGAGAAAAGCCAAAAGGACTGTCACATACTCTCTGCGGTGATGTCGCGCACTCGTTTCCCAGCTGGGGCTAAGAGGCTCGGAGGTAGACCATTCAAAGAACGTGAACATTTATTAAACAATACAAGGACAAAACAGCTGGCGAACTTATGAATACAATGCAGACAATCACGGGCACAGACGGGTAACATAACTTCAACCACTGACAATTGGGCATATCATAAGACAAGGAATTTTTACAAATTTACGAATTTATCAGGACAACAATTGGAAACACCTGGGCAACATGACTGGCAGGGAGTGAAACACTGATGACGAGTGCAGAGGTACAGATAGGGAGACACGAGGAGAAAGTAAACAAACACACAGGGCACACATGGAACAGGACGATGGCAGAATAACAAAACAGAGACAGAGAACACAGAGACGCCTACGGCGTTACAAGGCAGTAACCATAGTGACAGAGACCAAAGTAATATCAAAGATTTATGAAAGTTTTATCACTCACTGTCAATTTTATCAATTGACAGCAGTTTTTTAATTAGGGTGAAGAGGGGAGCATTTAAATTGTGTGCAGAACACTAGCTAGGTAGTTTTCAAGTTTAAGCTGGTCCTTTGCTGGTTTATGCTGGTCCTTTGCCAGCAGAAACCAGCAAAGGACCAGCTTAAACCAGCATCCCAGCTTCAAAACCTACCCAACCAGCATATGCGTTTTTTTTGCTCCTTACTCTGTAAGTTACAGAAAACACACATAAAAAACATAGCACACGGTTAGACTAGCGTTTGTTTGGCAGAGCTGCTCTCTCTCACAGTGAACGATGTGACAGACACTAGTGGTCCAGGCCTGTTCCATTCACACAGCGCCTGTGTTCTGAGAATGCGAGTTTGGAAAATGTACAGGTGTGAGTTCAGTTACGCATGTAACCCTCATTCCCTGAAGGAGTCAACGGAGACGTTACTTAACTACCATTATGAGATCCTGTCTGGGAGGCCAATTGACTCTGATCTTTGGAGAAAACGCCAATGAGAATTGGCCAGTGGCTTTTGCATGCCAAGCGGTGGCGTGCAAACCACCATTAGCTTTACTGCTGAGGAGCCAATGGCAACCGACTCACCAGCGCAGTCTGACCTTGTGGCAGGAGGGATGTAATGTCTCCGTTCCCTCCTTCAGGGAACGAGGGTTACACACATGACTGAGACATTCCCTTTCAGTCAGTCTGACGTTACATCATTGACTGATGTCATATGACTGATGGCGGAGCATACAGGTTGTGCTGTGTAGAAGAGATCTTACTAAAGTAAGGCGAACACGGTGGGAAGAAACTGTGGAAAAAGATGCCAGATCTGAAGAGTGTGAAGGAAGCCCTCTATTGGACACAGTTTCAGCTACTCCGCTAACTAAAACTGTGAGGCAACAGAGGAGCCAGATGTAACCCACCGGAAACACTGGAAAAAGGCACTCAGATCTAGTGGAATGGCACCACAAGCCGACATTCGCCAAGCCTCCTGGAATTACCTGATGTTATCCAAAACACGGGAGGATACGGGGACTACGCAAGATTGGAAAATCTAGCAAAGGTATTAAATGTTGGCCAACCTGCAGCACAGCAGATGAATGCTTGTGAGGCACCATACACCGGCCCGTGGAGGAGGAGTGGGCTTTCACCCCTAGGGGGCACGGCTCACCTAGGGCCAGAAGCGCCAGACCAACCCAAGGAACGAATCACTGACAGAGTTCAAGCAGGTCTCCCATTCCTTTTTCTGAGGTGAGCGTGTCCTTTAGAGACCTTTTTTTTGCCCTGTGCATCGGGCAGGCAGCCTTAGGCTGACAAAAATGCAGCTCAACTAAGACAAAATGAAGCTCAACTGAGTCTCGCGCTCAAGGGATTAGGGATTATGGGCAGTCTGGTTGGGTTCAACCTTCTCGCCCCTTTAAAAAAACCTGATGATCAGGTAGTGTCTTCCCAGGGAAAGCCCATCAACTACATCACGATACACCTGCGATAGAGCAACAAGACTTTCAAAGTCGACAGCCTCCGTTCCAACTTCTGAAGGAAGGAGACTACCACTCCGATCGAGCATCTCTGAGGATCCCCTGGGTGAGAGGAACATCAGTCAGCAACAGACCACTTCAGGATATAGCCTGCCTTGTGGAGGGTGCCCTGGCTGGGAAGGCCAGATGGGTCTACCGAGTCCCAAGTAGAAGCCAGACATGCAGTTTCCAGGATCGGGACATGGGTGCCAATTAGTGCCTATCCACTGAGAAGAAGGTCCTTCCGCAGGGGAATTTTTCAGGGAGGGCTGTCAACAGAAGCCTCAGGGGGGCCAAGTGGGGCAACCAACAGAGCCTGCACCTGGTGCTAAAACCAGCACAGGGCCAGCAGTATAGCCAGCAACTTGGTAAAGGTGTGTGGAGACAGGGACAGCCCAAAGGGGGAAACTTGTACTGGAATGCCCAACCAGCGAAGGCAGACCGAAGAACAGCCTGTGTCAGGGAAATCAATGCGAAAGTATGTGTTAGGGCTGCACAATTAATCATATTTTTATCACGATAACGATATTCATGACCCATGTTGTTAAATATCGTCGTGATTTTACAGTATAAAGACCAAACTGTTTTTTTATGGCAGGAGTTTACGGATTGGACTGTGTCACTATGATGTTACTGTGTATAGATTGCAAGCGTTTTCTGAAGCAGTAGAAGAATAGCAGAGGGCTGCAATACAATAATTGCGCGATATGTAATGCGCATCTCGTCAGTAAAGCCTGTAATCAGCGGAAAATTTCCGTCAGCTGCGTGATCTTACAATGAGCTGCATTCACTACGCAGAGTCGTTATTCTCTGACGAGCTGCACAAAATCATGCTGATGATGAACTCGAATTTGCACAGCTCATCAGTGAATAACGGCTCTGCCTAGTAAATGCGGCTCAATGTAAAATAATTTTTTTACTTGGAGCAACATGAGGAAGGTGCAGAAGTGCGATCGTTAGTGACAAGTTGATGTAAAAGAGGCAGATTAATTTTATTTATTTACACAGCTATATTTATATTTATTCACATCTAAGAAAAACTCTCCATTCTAAACATGTTTGGTTTGTTTATTTTTCTTTATTTGTGGCTGTAAAGTGCAATAAGAATACACAAGTAAATAAAAGTTCATTACCAAAGGAATAATCGTTATTATTAATCGTTATAAAATGTTTTTGAAAAATAATCGTGCTAATATTTTTTTCTGTTATCGTGCAGCCCTAGTATGTGTCCTTCAGGTCACTGGCTGCAAACCTATCCTGATATCAACACAAGACAGGATGCGTAACATCCTGACTGGTAGATCCAGGATTGGCCGTAACCCACCACTATGCTTGGGTAAAGTGAAGTAGGGGCCGAAGAGCCCCGCCTTTGTCTTGGCTGGAGGGAAGGCCCGACTGTGTACTTCGCCAGCAGGAGCACAATCACCTCGCACAGGACAGTGATGTCGTCCTCTGAATGAACAGAGGTGAGAAAGGACAGCTGTGAAGCTTGGCAGGTGCCAAGAGTCAAACGAGTCAAACAGTTCCGATAAACCAGAGACCAATCATCCCAGCCTGAACGCTCAGGGGACAGTGGGAAATCTACATCCAGCCAGGTGCTCTCAACGGCCTGGAGGAACATAGCCACCAGCTTGGCGTCGGATTCTTTCTTATCTTACAGCAACAGGTAACTTCTTTCTTCTACAGTAGTTCTCCTTCAATGCGATCGGCTCTGAAGCAGAAAAGCTAATGGTGGTTTGCACGGCGCTATCTTTTGTACCCGTATGTATGGGGAAATGGCTAGGCATGCAAAAGCCACTGGCCAATTCTCATTGGAGTCGATTGACCTCCCAGGTGGGATCCTATGATGTCAGTCAATGACGTAATGTCATAGTGACTGACTTAAAGTGAACAGTGTTTAAGGGTTAGTTCACCCAAAAATGAAAATTTAGTTTTGTGACGCATTGAGAATACTTTTTTTTGTGTCCAATAAAAACAAAAATAACAATTTAATCGACCATTCCTCTCCCCTGACTTGCGTCTTCCACCATTTTAGAGAGGATTATCTACGGACGCTTAAACGTATTTGACGTAACCAGCATTGTTTACATCCGGGAGAAAGCACACACATGAATGTAATCTGAGGTTGTTTATGCCAAGAGAAGAAGAAGAAGAGAAGAAGAAGAAATTTTTATTGTCACACCAGTTCACATTTACATGTTTGTGGTACGAAATTAGTACTCAGGACCCG
>JAUMHQ010000052.1:1623072-1637882 GCA_032361165.1 Enteromius paludinosus | reverse complement strand
TTTGAGATCCAAGACACATTTCAGAAAGAATTCCAACAATAAAGTGTATTTGGATTGAATTATTGAATTGAAAAACTTTTTTCATTTTATTTTTTCATATGACGATTGGTCATAACCGACGCAATCGCATTTTTTCTTATCTGTAAAGACATTCAGCCTTACAGCATTAAAGAGAACGAGGGCTCCCAATACCTGTATACCTGCATATTTGCTTCGTTGCATCATACTGCATCGAATCGTGTTGAATTGAATCAAAATCGGATTGCACTACATTGTAACAGTGGTATCGCATTGCTAGCTGCTTCATGTATCTTTCATGTATCGTATCGTTGGCTATGCATCGAGATGCGTATCGCATCGGCCGCAGTTATGGAGATGCACATCCCTAATAGGTATATGCGCAGGTGTGTAGTGTTTCTTTACAAAGTGACGTCACCATCTACTGGCCCTGGCATGAATAATACAGCGCTTTTAGTAATTTTTGCAAATCTGGGTAAACACGTATTGGTCGGACAATGCTGTCATCCATACGGGAAACTTTTCAAAAAGGGAAGGAAAACCTTTTTTTAACGTACCTTTAATTGTAAACAATTTCAGAAATTTTAAATGCTCATGTGAGCAGTTAGATTATTTAGATTATTTATTCACGAATCGAGCATTGCTGGTTCTGATTCTAAACAACTAACAGAAAATACACATGACTTGATTGCTGACATATTATCAGATGAAAAAGATTCCCAGGTTGGCATATTGGCAGACAGGATTTATCATGTTTTATTCTATCATGCAATATTCTAGCTGGAGCACATCGAAATGTTGTACCTTATAGCCTTGAATATCCCCATTCTGGGCCTCCACTGGAGGAGGATCCCATGTGACATCTAGTTGAGTAGCTGTTGAGGACTGGATAGCGACATTCTGAGGAGCAGCGGTGGGCACTGATGAAAACAGAGAGACCATGAATCCGAGACAGTTTTGAACTGATTTATTAGACTTTATATACTGACTGACAGCACTACTACACGTTTGTATTACACTGTGAAATCAACAATATTGACTTGTGAGCATCGAAGAGGAATATTTGTACCCTTACCCGCCTCACCCACGAACACTTCCTGTGGCGAGCTTGTGGGCCCCTCCCCTACCGCGTTATACACGCTCAGTCGGATCTCGTAGCGCTTGTGTTTATTCAGATCTGAACAATGGAGAGAATGTGCACACATACACACTCTATTCAATATAGCATGATAAAACCTTAAGTGGTGCTAAAACATAATGATCCCGTTCCAATGAAGTGAGATGTTGAGAGGAAAAGTCAATGACAGTGTGGAGAGAAATGGGCACATTCAGACAAGACCAGACGTGAGAAGAGAGACAAATGAGACTGGGCTCTTGTGTGAGCAAATAAACGAGGTGTGAGAGAGAGACGTTACTAGATTTCAGAAATTGAGTTTGGCAGGAGGGAATGGATGAGTGGAAAGCAGTGTTGGGGAGTGACTAACCAAAAAATTAGCGATAGCTGCTAACTTAATGCTCCTAAGTAGCATGATATTTGCTCAGCTGTTTTTACAAAGGTGTAATTTTTCCACTAACAAGCTAATGTTTATCTAGACAGAAAAAAAAAAACAGTGTGAAAGGTTATTTACAGATTTGAGTCAAATGCGAACATCTTTATATAGAAATTCATATGATATTTTCAATATAAAAGAATAGAACTTCTTTGCAGTTTTATTTTAGCTAAATGTTCAATATTCTAGTTGAACTACTTAAACTATGAACAGTATAAAGCAGATTTCCCAACAATGATGACCATGACGACAAAAACACTGATGAAAGAGCGAGAGCGACTCTCAGGACTTACTGTCCAGCTCGTATTGGGTAAGTGAGGATTCGGTCAGGTTCCTCACGCTGTAGGGGGCTGAAGACGGTAGGGTGAAGGGGAGAGGAGGCAGAGGATGGCAGCGAGGAAGACCAAAGGTAAAGAGGGGGACGTATAAAGAGAACGTAAGAGAGAGAGAGAAAGAAACAAGAGCTGGATTAGCGCATTAGCTCATGCTAGCAGAGAGGCTGGCAGCTCTACAGACTCTGAGAAAGAAACTAACTGCTGAGGAGACAATTAACACAGCCCTCATACACTGTAAAGCTCTCATTACATGCATGGTAATGAGATGAGCCACTATAGAATCTGCGCTTACAGGGAAACACGAAACAGATGAGTTAGCATTTCTGGCTGAATTAGCTTTTCGCTTCATGTTCTAATACATGTTGTAGCCTATAATAATAACTTGGTTTCCAGGGTTAAGGGTTGTTGGGAATAGCCATCAATCTTACAAATAAATTAATAAAACTGAACAACAGACTCATTTATTTAACAGACGTTAACAAAAAGGTTTTTTTGTAAGCTTGGTACCATGATAGGCTACGGCTATATATTTTTTAAGTACATGTTAATAATACTACTATATGAATATAATAATCATCATATTATGTCAAGTTATCATTCCATGACTACCATAAAATGCCTAAATATATATACCATTGTAGATTTTTTAAGGGACTAGATAGACTAGTTCAGTGTTTCACAACCCTGTTCCTGGAGGCACACCAACAGTGTCCATTTTGGATGTCTCCCTTATCTGACCGTGGAGTCTCTACTAATGAACTGATGAGTTGATTCAGGTGTGTTTGATTAGGAAAAGTTGGAAAATGTGTAGTGTTGGTGTTCCTCCAGGAACAGGGTTGGGAAACACTGGACTAGTTGATACTAAACTTTGTCCTTTATTTGAGTAAGTAGAATGAAGACTTACCTGTGAGCTCGGCCCAGGTGGCAGACGGATTATTGACTGTGCGCACTGTGAAGCTGCGTAGGCGGTCGTAACGCAGTTCTCTGTAGCGTACTCGAAAACCAAGCAAAATACCATTGATCTCCTCCTCAGGGGGTGGCTGGATGGGGTTGAAAAGATTATGTCATTATCTCTCATTTGTAAACACAACGCTCAACAACAGATAAACGCCGGTGTTTCCTCTCAGAACAGCGTGATGAATCGGACCTCACCTTCCAGCGGACCAGCACAGATGTGGTGGTGTGCGGTGTCACAGAGAGGATTGTTGGAGCTTTGTCGGGTGCTAATGGAACACAAACAGACAGTTTGTTCAGTTAATGACTGCGGAGCTGCACAGACCCTGATAAGAGTGGAATAACCAAGAGTGTAAACCAGTTAATAGATGTTAGAAGTGTTCTGGTTAAACGCCAAAGGTCAAGCATGAGGTAACCCTGCAGTTTTCCCCTTCACTGACTGTGTCCTATTTTGGTCACATTATGATTCATCTCAGGCCTCAGGAACTTGTTCCCTGACAACATTAAAGCATTTCGCAGTTGCCCCTACCGTCCTGTAGAGTGGTGATTGCCTCGCTCTCCTCGCTGTACTGGCTGTCCCCAATATCATTAGTGGCTTTCACTCTGAACTGGTAGGAAGTGAAAGGCTTCAGCCTGTGAATAGGAAAAAAGCTCAGTAGGACTGTGGTGCCACCAGTTTTGTCCTTTATGACCCTCAAAGTTTAGTAAGTTTGGCACAGGCTCAATTTAGGCTTACTTGTCTATGACGTATGATGTGGCCTCATGGTTAACCGATGCAGATTGGACAGTCCAATTGCTGTCGGGCAGCTCTCTGTACTGGACAGTGTAGTATCGGATGGGAGAAAGACCATCGCTGCCTGGTTCCCATGACAACAGCACACTGCGGGACTGGACCTCTTCCTGGGGCACAATGGGGCGACTTGTGGGCTGAGGGCGTGCTGAAAGGAGATCAGACAACGTTGTATTTAATGGCACGTAGTAAAAAGCCCCTGATCTTGTGAAGAGAGATGAATCAGTACCTCTCTTCTCTGTAGTGACCACCAGTGCCTCTGCTGCTTCTCCCCATCCTTTTCGAGTCTGGGCCGTCAGGCGGAACACATAAACACTCTCTGGTTTCAGTCCAGTTGCTGTATACTGCCGTTCACTTGGGTTGAGAACATTAACGTTGGCAGAGGTGATAGTAGAAGAGTTTTTCCGGAAAGCAATCTGATATGCTAGAGACGAGACACATAAACATTACAATCAGAGGATTCAGAATTTAATCACCAATTACCTGGGATTACATGCACCATTCTAATTGTTATTTATACATTATACTCATTCCCTAAAACTCACTCTAATCCGTGTCATGGCACCAGTGTCACTATTCCTTCTTGCCTCTTTCTGGATGAAATTTGAGTTTACATCAAGTGACCATTATATCAAGGACACTAAAGACCACAGTCTCCAGCGTGGCTCATGAATGCCAAGGACGTGAGGTTACCTGTTCCACTATCTCTACAAGCTGGCCTTACACTCATCCGGGTCATGGCACCAATTAATCCAGGGTCAATTGGCACAGAAAGTGAGCACGCAAACAAAGACACTAAAAAGTAAGCTTAATACAGTACATTGGCTAGTAATAGTCAGATGATGTCCTGAATTACTACTCGTTTACTCTGGTTGCAGTACAAGTCCCAAGTTTCACAACATATTAATTGAAGACTGGTTAATTGTAGATATTCTTCTTAACAGTCATGCTCCAACAAGATAGTCCTACTCGGTGGGATTTTACTCATCATCACAATGATTATATAGTACAGTATATCAAGTAGTAAAAAGACTATGAAAATAATTTACCAAGGATAATGCCATTCGGCTGAGCAGGGGGTTGCCAGATCAGTCTCACCGAGGAGGTTCTGACTTCAGGGAAAAGGATACCCACTGGAGGCCCAGGTACTGTTTAAAACAAAATGGAATGTAACCAGCCCACCACAAGCAAGATTAATAACTTATGGTGGTTGTAAATTGCAATTTAGACTCTCACCATCATCAAGCGTGCGCTCAAAGATCGGCGGAGAACTAGGCATGCCATCTCCTATACGGGTGAAGGCTTGAACCTGGATCTCATAAAGCACATACTTCCCAAGACCAGTGAGCTGAACACTATAAGTGGTATTTCCCTCTACCGTCCAGAAACGCAGGGCTGACTCTGCATCCTTCTCCTTGTATACCACCTGAGAGTAAAAATAGATGCATCTCTTCACCACTACAATGGACTCAAGAACAGTAAATCTGGAAAGAAGCCTGTTGTCAATGTACCTTATAGCCCAGAATTAGTCCATTGCGGTCAGTCTCTGGCACTTCGCCCCAGCGGACCAGGACACTGCTGGAGGTGGTGGCAAAAGCTGAAACATTTGCAGGGCCACTTGAGGGGACTAACGAATGGAGAAAACAAGTAAACAAGCAATTAACAACCGTATGAGCGATCCTGCTTTCAAACAGGAATGCCGTGCCTTTTGTCATTCATTGTACCTGTCATAAGTTTACAAGATAAAGCATATGCCAAAGCAGTCTGGTTACAATTCAGTATGTGATGGTAAAAACATGTTGCCGACTGTGCTGCCAGCTGTTAATCAAACTGTGAATGACAGACTGTTTGACTGATGAGAAAATAACTTCTGAATAAAAAAAAAAAAACTTACATGAAACATAACTTTTAATGGACTAAGCAAATGGAGAAAAAGACCTCTGGGAATTTCACATCTCCTCCAAAATTTCATTCCAGAACTCAAAACGACTCGAAAGTCGATATGAACTCAAATGGGTCTCATCAGTTATCCGAATTAAACGATCCACGTTCATTTTATAGCAATATTCTCTTACTGTGTGCCAGCAATTGTTTCATTTATATCTCTTTTTAGTTCTCCTTAAGCAATTTTAGGAGATACAAAGTCAGCTGAATCATAACTACAAATTCCATTAAGACCCCTGGGCAATAAAAGTACAACCTTTACGCAATAAAGTGTTCTTGTGGGCCACCATCATAATTAATTCAAAGGTCAGCAGAGTTTCGAAAAGAATTCAAGAAGGTTTTTACAAAGTATAAGAGAGAGAGAAAAGAAAGTTTCTCACCTGACTCCCTGGTTCTCCCGTGAACTGGTTGGCTCCACGGTCCTGGCCCGATACCATTGAACGCCTGCACTTTGACTTCGTATTCTGTCCACTCTTCCAGGTCCTCAATGGTAAACTCCCTCTCCTGCCTGTCAGGAATGATGTGAGACAGGACCCCGACCTTGGAGCCTAGACGAGAGTACTGCACCCTGTAGCCCACCAGCTCTGGATTGCCATTGTACTCCCATTCTGGCAGCGGCTAGAATACAGACACACTTCAACTTAGAATACAAATTTTGGAATATGACATCACAACTGAAACATATCCAATTGCTAAACCATTTCTCCCACAGCAAAATGTTTTTCCAGAAGTTCCAGAGTTCCAGATCGCTAATAACTGGGGATTATCTGTATTCATACATACAGGTGATCTTTTCCTGATACATCTCTACCTATTTCACAACGTGCATATGCTCATGAATTTGTTTTTAACCTTGTTCTAATGTAAATGAATTTTGAAATGAGTAATCAAGCACCGGAGGTTAGATATTTGCATAAAACAAGCCCAAACCATCTCCTATCCAGACCCATGTTTAGAATCTAGCAAGTTTTATATACACTTTTTTGCATTCGTGTGGTGTTCCTACATTTTTTGGCAAATTCAGAACGAACTATACAAAACTTATTGATGAATCATGATTTGTTTGTTTGCAGCCAACATGATTTTCTTTCATGCAGGTTTTACAAAAAAAAAAAAAGTTAGCTTGAAACTTCTCACTTGTGCCAACTAATTTTTACCAAAGTAATCAAGAATAACAATGAATAAGAAATATCAGGAACATCAATATAATTTGCTACTTAAATAAAACATGAGACAGGGACGTCCATTAAGTCTCCCGAGCTGTGAAGGAGCAAACACCGAGCAATGAAATTTTCCACTGGGTGGAAATGCAATCTCAGGACTACTTAACAAAATTAAGCAAACATAATCAATTCCACATTCTCTTCCCTCTTAAGCACATCGATCACATTCCAGGACACACACGTACCACCCATCTGAGCCACAGGCTGGTCTCGCTGGCCGTGCGGAGAGTGATGTTTGCGGGGGCGATGTCAGGAGGAGCCTGTAGGGTTTGGATCTTCCTAGATGGCTGGCTAGGTGGGCTTGTGCCTACTATATTCACCTGCCTCATTCGAAATCTATAATAAGATGGTAAATTAGGATGCAGCCAACAGACAATGTATTTAACTAAATCCAAGAATTCAATGGATGGACCTGTAGTATGTGTAGGGGTTCAGGCCCTGGACCTCAAGGGATCGTGCATCAGGTTCATTGGACAACTGATGGACCATGACCCACTCCTCGTTTTCTCCAATAACACCGATCTGCAACCATGGAGAGAGAGAGAAATCAGTGCTGGCTAATAAAAAAGGTGACCGCTTGAGGTGAATTAGTTCTGTACTACCTGAGCCTCTACCAGCCAGCGTGAGATGGATGTTTTGCCATCATAGCCCGGTTTGAACTGCAGGGTTACTGAACGCGGGCTGATGTTAGAGATGGCAATGTTGGTAGGAGGTCCAGGCATCTCTATGGGAACAGGAGAGGTAAAGTATGCAAGATTAATGGTTGAAATGGCTCAGTGGGAAAAAATGTCACTTGGAAACAATATTATTGCCATTCACTCAAAATACCTCCTGCTGAAGTAAAAAACTAATTAAGTAAGTAACACTATATTGAGCAACATACAGATGACTTTCCCACCTCACGCTTTAATCTCGCGTTCCTTGAAAAAAAAAAACGCATTAAGAATCAAAGAGTGACACACGTTGTCCTTATTTGCATGACACACATTTCTTTCTGCCATCCGTTAATTTTTGCATGCAGAAGCAGAAGCTTGCAAATTAGCATCACAGGGAACAAAAAGTGAGACAAGATAGGTTTGATTTAAAAAACAGTGTGATTCATCTAGCATACCAACGGTTCATTACAAGCATCTACAGAGGACAACGCCAAAACATCTTTCCACAGTGTCTCGTCTCACTGTGTTTAATGTCTGCTTCTGTCTTAGACATGGCTGAAGATTACGAATATTAATGCACAAAGCCATCTTATTCAGAGTGCCTTCATTAACTTTAATATCAAGAGTAAGGTTAATAAGGCCACACAGTAGAAAGTTAACATCCTAAGGGATGTACAACCCAGTTGTCTTTTCAGCTCTTACATTGACATCAGGGCTTAATGGTAATTATTTTTTGCTTCTTGTTCCTCTCTCTCTCTCACACTCTCTATTTCTCTCTCTCTCTCTCTGTTGCTCTGTCTATCTTATGAACACAAATGTATAAATTAATGTGATAGTTCATTAAAATGTTTATTCAATCATTAATTACTCACCCTCAATCATGTCGTTCCAAACCTGTAAGACCTTTGTTCATCTTCCGAACACAAATTAAGATATCTTGATGAAATCTGAGAGTTTTCTGATCCTGCATAGCAAGTATGCAATGCAACTACCACGTTCAAGACCCAGAAAGGTAGTGAGGACATCATTAAAATAGTCCATGTCACATGAGTTGTTCATCCGTAATTTTATGGAGCTATGAGAATACTTTTTTGCTCCAAAAAAACCCCCAAAAAACACTTTATTCAACAATTTCTTCTCTTCCGTTTTAGTCTTCTAATGCACATTTAGAAGGGTTCCACAATGTTGCTGTCTATGCAGAAAGCTCTCAGATTGCAAAAACTGAATTTAAATGAACTTATGGGTTTAGAACAATAAAAATTAAATATATTTGCAATAGTAATTAATTATACAAATTATGCAATCATTATCTTAATGTTTTTATATTTATTTTCATATTATTGCAGTCATAACATTGTTGTATTTTCATTATTATATTATAAAGAAAACTTGAAGACACATTGCTGGAGAATGATGACACACATGACGGCATAACTGCAATCCTGGGGTAAGAGAAAACATGGGTGGAAACTCACCTGGCGGAACGCCAGAGGAAATGGTGGAGGATGACAGCTGACCTTGACCTTTGGAGGTCATGCCGGCCACCTGAATGGTGTAGGTGGTGAGCGCCGTCAGTCCGGTGACCCGGTACTCCTGTGTAATGTTGGGGAGGTAATGCGTGACGCGAGTGTTTGTTCTGTTGAATTCCTCCCAGGAAATGCGATACCCTGCAGGCACAAGACAGAAAGCGGTTCAGCAGACAGCCGGGAGATCATGAGAAATCACTAAAGGGGGTGGTTCAGATACCTGTGAGGACGCCGTTCTTCTCCGGTGGGTCTTTCCAGCTGACTTTGAGAGACGTATCCAGGATTTCTGTGAAGCTCAGGTGACCTACAGGTCCAGGAGCTGAGCATATAGAGACCAACAATGAGTCAGACCTGAACACTGTCACGGGTCGAGGTGGCTAGAGTAAGGACACTCACTATCTTCGTGGGTGCGTATGCGCAGCGGAGTGCTACGAGGGCCATCTCCCGGTGTAGTGAAGCACAACACACAGGTGAAGTACTCCGTGAACTTCTTCAGTCCGGAGATGTAACCTACATGAACACTGTCTTGAAAATTGGGTCTCACAGTAACCAAGGTAACATCTTCCTCGTGGCCTGGTTCCCATGCCAACAGCTGAAGCAAAAAAAAACGGACAGATGTGACCACTATTACTTAGCACAAGCCAATGTGAATCCTTCTGCTGTCTCAGCATGACATATATTGGAAGTAATGAAAGGATTTTTATAAAAGGGGCACTACAGTCTTGTGCTCGACCACTAGAGGGCAGTGGATGGACGCTCACCTTGTATCCCTGGTTGATGCCGTTGATGAACTGTGGGCTTGGAGCACTCCATGTGAAGCGGACTGTGGTGGAGTTGACAGCCTCTGCCTGGACGTTCCCTGGTGGGACCGTGGGCACTAGAATAGAGAAAAGATTTGACGAATGTGAGGGAAATCAAAGAGCGGACAATGATTTCTTCTTGTGACATCTATTAGACATGGTATAAAAACCTTTATTTTTCATAAAAAATTACAAGTAGTAAGTTTAAATTGGTGATTTTGGCATCACCTCACAGGTCTGTCTCCTACCCTAATTAAACAATGTCATAGTAAGTCAAGTAATATTCCTTAAAATTGCAACACACAGGAAGTGACATCGTTTGGGACCTTTCTTCAACATGGTAAATCGCTTCAAAAAATATTTTCAGTTTTGTTGATGGTATTTGTTAAGCTTAACTATTCAGCTATTTACTTTAAGAAAAAAAAAAACTAATAATTGTTATTATTTTATAAGAACTATTAAACAAAATAAACATATCTGCTATTAAATTTGATTTTCAATCAGTTGAAATTGTATTCATATCTTTTTTTTGTGACCTGCATGTTGTGCGCAACCCTGTAACTGTGTGATCTTGTAACCCTGTAACTGTGACACACAGGAAGTGACATCATTTGAAAACTTTCTTCAGCATGATGACAAGATAAATCTCCCATTTTCTTATTTTTTAGACAAGCTGTAGTGTTGTAGGCATTTGTCAAGTGTAACGGTTACAGAAAAAAAATAATAAATAAAAAAAATAAACTAAAATATTTAATATCAAATTGAACTCTAAATCCGTTGATATATATATCTCAAGATCCTCACCGCCTTGAAGGGTCCATTCTGTGACTTTGGGGCTGTAGACGCCCTGTCCTGCCCCATTATAAGCAGCCACCTCAATCTCATAGTTGGTCCAGATGATGAGGTCCTCCAGCAGGAGGTTTGTTTGGTCTGGGTTGGTGATGTTCTTCATCTGACAGTCCACCGGTAATCCAGACAGACAGTACCTGAGCAGCATGGTGAGAACAGAATGAGACGAGGGAAAAGCATCAGCCCCCTGGCTCTGAGACACAAAAACAGGAGTTCTTGCTGAGAGGACACTATTGGCTCCAATGGGACGTGAATCTGTCGAGGGCTGGTGTACTCTAGAAGATGAAGTGCTGCTGAGAGCAGCTCGATTGCTTAAAGGACAGTCCCAGAGATCTCTCACCTGATGATGTAGCCTTGAAGCGGCCCATTTTGGTGGCTCTCAGGGGGAGGCTGCCACTGGATCATGATGGACTGGTTGGTTCGGCCACTGGCTATCACTGTCTGAGGAGGGGCGCTGGGGGGCTCCTCGGGTAATGATACTCTAAAAACAGGGAATTGGAAGAAAGACCAAAAGAGATTAAAAGAGAAAGTGGAATGCTCATGTGACACAAGTTTGAGTCTGTCCGCTCTCTCTGTCTACCCAATCTTTTCCCGGTTTTAGTGTACCATCTAAAACACAGGGAGGCAAAAGCCCAAAATGTATAAGTTAAAAGAAATACAGAGAAGAGGAATATCTGGAAGATTAATATTAAATAGAGTGAGGTCCAGATCTCTCAAACCACACTAAAATTGTGGGATTTTATTTTATATATATTATAGTCTGGAAAAAAAAGTTGTATTTGGAAAATTTATAAATGAAAACTTTGCACAAAGTGAATAATAAATATGTTAGAATTTCTTGCTCTGATTTTCCCAGCTAACAAAAATATTTTCTAAGAATAACCTTCCTTATTAACTTAATATTAATATTCAAAATACTGGGTTGTTCAAACTTTGAGAACATCCAGTTTTTTTGGTTTTGCGAATGAACATTCTGTTTTATCATTTACTTGTTTGAACATTCTCAACGTTGTAACAATTTAAAAAAGTTAGACGAACATCTAAATAATCTTAAAATTTTTGTGCTTACATTTTTAGAACATTATTAAAAACCATATAACTTTGAATAAACATTCTATTAACGTTACAGAGAGAACTTTGAGAGGAACATTGCCATTATGTTCTAAAAACAATCTATGTGACATTGACTATGTATGTGCAGCTGATTGTATCCATGTGTCGTTGTAATGCAACTGAAGGTGAATAACGATTAAGAACTTTGATGCTCAATCTCGGAAGTCTGCGTTTCGAGCAGAGGCCCTCGAGATACGTGCCTCCTCTCGGCGTGGAGATGATCAAAGACGCCACAGCCGAAATTGGCTAATGCCAGAGAGCAAGAAAAAAATCCAGCAAGACTCTTCTTAAATCTATTTAACTTGACATCTTGATATCTCCTGCGTGAGAGCCGCAGTTCAGTGTCTGAGATAAAGCGCAGTGTTTTAGGATCAAAGAAATAGGCGCGGATCCTTGAGCGGCGCAGTGCTGTTATGTCACCCCCCCACCTCTGCGGATTCCCCATTTGAACGCGCTGAGAAGAATGTCTTCTGATCTGCACGCATGCAAGTTGCAAAACGAGTGGAAGTTGTTAGCTGAGAGAATAGATCTGGTGCGAGATGAGCTCGGAGTCTGTGGGAATAAACGGATGGCACTGTTTTGCATCAGTGCGCGAGTTTGGGGTGCGTTTGTCTGAATCAAGGAGGTTCGTAATACCTGTTAGCATTCTCATTCATCACAATGGCAGCTGCTCGCTCAGAAAGTATGTGATTTTTCAATCTCTAGGGCGATCGGTTTAAATCAATGCAATAACTCCCCCATAATAGATAAAAGATGATCATTTGTCTCCAACTACTGGTGTTAATGTTTAATTCATTTGTTCAGATTCAAATAGGAGTGAAGATCAGCTTTGCTGTCACAAGAATAACTCTTACTTGAAATAGTAATCATATTGGTAAACAATTTTTACTGTATTTTCGATCAAATAAATGCACTCTTGGTAAGCATAAGCGACTGTCTGGAGCGTGAGTAGTTGCTAAGCACTTTAAACCTGCTTTTGCCTATGCTAATTAAAATGATAAATTAGCTGTCGAATGATGAAACCTCTATGAAGAGTTCACTTCCACACCTCTCCGACCACCAGTATGTGTGCTGGAGAACAATGTGGCATTCTCATAATAGTGTGTTGTTCACTTTCGCCCTCAGGGATGTTAGCTCTTGACGGGGCATTGCATCAGCTACACGTTTTTTCCCCCCTAATATTTTCCCGGTCTGTTTCTTTTAAGTCTGTCGAGGACTTTGGTATCCTGGGCGGCAGATTATTGATTTGCCACAGCTGTGCATGCGCAGGATGTTGCAGACGGGCAAAGAATGTTTACTTCCCACATGCTTTCAGATCTCATCCTCAATCATTGATTCCAGCTTTTCCATTTTCAATCAGCCTCCCTCCCGCTGTAAAGGCAGCAAACACGCCACACTCTCCAGCTGATCCGAATGTGAGGGTTCTATCAGATTACAAGAATCAAATATCTGCTTCCTTCGTTTGCAGAATCCCTTAAGACACAAGCGGATATGAATATTAATGCATCACATTTGAGCAGGAAAGTTGTTTGGCGTTTTCACGTTTTTTGGGGGCATCTTTGAGTCAGGATGTCGCAGGCGCTCCCCTGAGATCTGAGCACGTTTGAAGGCGCGAGTCACTTGGCGCTCTTTGTAATGCTGTAGTAGACAGAGTGGAAAGCAGTTGTACAAAAGCTGCTAAAACTCTCTCAGTGCACGGTTCCATTTCTCACAGCACTGCGGGCTGCAGGCTCCGATTCAGCTGAATAATGCACTACCTCCCTCCTCAAGGGGCTATAGGTCAGCGAGAAGAAAGTCTTCTTACTTTTGCCAGGCTTTTCTGGCCATTCTTCCACGCCTAAGTGCGATTCTCACAGACATGTCTGCGCTAGTCCTCAGGACACCCCAGGAAACCCTGTTCACTGACCATTTGATGGAAAGCGTCGACTTGAATCACTAGTTCCAGTCTGATTGACTAGGATTATTCACTTCTGGAAGTACAAGAGCAACAGCTTTTCTAGCAGTCTGTCTGTGCAATGAGGAAAACTACTAGATTCGTCCAAGTTTGCCAGGCTGGTGGAATCAAACGTATTTTCGATTCTGACCAGAAAAGTATAATAATATGTTCAGTATTTTCTATGTAACTATTCACGAAGCCTGCTTGGCACTATTAAATTTAGAAAAATGATTGTATCCACATTTCACACAGATACTATGGAAGCATGTTTCCACCGCTGAGCAAAAAGGTAATTGTGACTTTTTATTTCATTTCATTTCATGCATCCACCATTTTTTCTCATAAAATTCTCATAAAAAAGTTACAATTGTGAGATAATATCAGTCTTTGCAAGAAATTTGACTTTGAATTGGACTTTATAATTTGCAATTGTAAGTTTATTATATATTCTGAGAGAAAAAACAGGTCAGAATTGCTTTCTCAATGCACACAACTGTCCAAAAATAGTGAGTTTTTTTATGCAACTAGGCAACATTTTTTTTATTACAACATTTGACAAATTTTCTCAGAATTGTGAGATATAAATTCGCAATTGGGAGATATAAAATCCGAATCCAGCAATTCTGACTTTATATCACGCAATTCTGGCTTTTTTTCTTGTAACTGCAACTTTATATCTCGCATTTCTGAGAACAAATTGTGCGATAAAAAGTCACAATAACCTTTTTTTTATTCAATGGCGGAAACCGGCTTCTATAAATTGTACTAAAATTACTAAAACAATAAAAATAGATTTTTATTATTTTATTTTTTTAATAATACAAATGGCAAAAAAAACAAATTTACTAAAACTTTAACAAAAATGTGAATTAAATATGGAATATTTATAAAAACTATAAAAAAATAAACTAGCATCTTACTTAGAATATCCACAAGGTGGCGGCATTTTTGCCATACATTTGTAGATAAAATAATTTACAACAACAACAACAAAATCTTACTTCTGTAGATTTTTATTTTATTATTTTATACTTTTTTTTGGTAACACTTTATAATAACTACATGCTATGAATCATTAGTTAAGCATTAATAAATAGTTAGTTCATC
Source organism: Enteromius paludinosus (assembly GCA_032361165.1). NCBI lineage: Eukaryota > Metazoa > Chordata > Actinopteri > Cypriniformes > Cyprinidae > Enteromius > Enteromius paludinosus. The sequence continues at coordinate 1,623,081 of JAUMHQ010000052.1, read as the reverse complement.
CTTTATAAA
>JAUMHQ010000052.1:1588119-1622972 GCA_032361165.1 Enteromius paludinosus | reverse complement strand
ATGCTTAGTTGTGAACAAATTAACCATTAATTAATGCTTAACTAATGCATTATTCTGACCCCCTATTCTGAAGTGTTGCCGAACTTTCTGTTCTTTAAAGAAGCCTTTATTTATCAATTTAGCAAATTTGATTGATTTCTGAAGATTGGACTAATGGTTTGCATCACAGCAATACACATATTATATAAAAAAGTGCTGTCAAACAATTAGTTGCGATTAATCGCATCCATGTGCAAGCAGCCCAGCGGTGCGTATGCAGAGCAAGAGCAGACAAACGCTGCCAGTATGAAAGCTAAGTCGGCACATGCAGCTGAAAAGCGGCTAGTACGGCAGTAGGCTACAGTCTCTCTGTCATATTTTGCAGCATTCTCCTCTGATAAGATAGGATAAACCATGCAAATATTATGTTTTCAATATATTTTGATTTTTGGCATACTATATCCTTTGTCTGTATCTGTGTGTGTGTGTGTGTGTGTGTTCGCCTTCGAAGTTGCAGAGACAGAAGAAGACTGGTGCTTTGTAAAAAAAAATATGTATATATAAATACAATATAAACATGTACATCTAGATATACACTTCAAACGGCTATGGTTTAATTGATTAAATACGAAATCTGCAAGTTTCAACAGTGCTGTGATGCTTTGTTTACTGCGGTTACAGTGGAAACGGGCTATAAAAAAAAGACGCCCCCTTCCCCCACATATTAAGTTTTAATAAAACTTCAATTTTCATATTTACATGGTATTTTAATCAAATAAACCCAGCTTTGGTGAACATAAGAGCCTTCTTTCAAAGAATATAAAAAATCCAACCTCTGTATATCTTATAGAGTAAAACTGCTTTGTGATTGTCAGCTGCAAATGAGCTTGTTTACTATCTTTATCATGATTATCAGTGTGTTATTCCAAAGAAAGTATTTTCCTGATCAACAGTCAACGAATAAAATCAAGCCCCGACCTTTGTTTCCTTCTGTCTAAATCCTGTTTTTGCTTTGAAACACGTGAAAATATTGAAGTAAATGGATTACCAAAAGCGTTTCACAGTGAATATAAATGAAGAGCAAAGGGAGACTTTCTGTATTCTCATGCTTATGAGATTGTACTTGTGAGGAAAAACATCTTAATAATCTCCCATGTGTCTTTCAAAACAATACCACAAAAAAAAAATTCACCAAACAAGAGATTTCATTTCAAGATCCCATGAATGTTTCTCATCTAAATTCTTGCAAGCCCAAATCATGTGAGTTCTACGTCTAGCATGAATTTCACAGCCCCACACTTTTACAGTATGTATACATGTTGCATTCTTCTCGGTGGTTATCCGCTCCATGACCCCACTGGAGCCATTTGGGAGCCTGTGCAACCTAGAATCAGAGAAACCATTTGAACGAGCAATCTCTGAGCAATAAAACAGAGAGAGAGAGAGAAAGCCAGAATGAAGGTGCAGGTAGTGAAAGTAGGCAGACATAAAGATAATCTTAAAGCCCAGAGCACTTGTTCGTCTCTTTCTCACAGCCCTCTCTATTATGTGCTCAGTATTATATATGTAATTGTCTGCACACTCTCCTCCTGTAAGTGCACTGTAATACCTTCGCTAATGTGCCGTGCTGCAGAATGGGGCCTGATTGAGAGACACAGTCGACATGATTAAATGCCATGCAATCATTTGCCAGCTTCTGGAAACCTTTAGCTGTCCATTGATTCTCTGCCCTCAATCAGTGATCTCTCTTTTCTCCTGTCTTGATCTTATTCCCCTTTATTTGCCTCCTTTTCCATACTTGGACTCCTGGATAAGAGTTACAGTAGGCCACGGCCTCACAGAAGGACTTTATGGTCTTCCTCTCTTTTTCATAAATCTGTTTTTGTGGGGTCTATTAAAGAGAGGGGTTGTTTTTATGGGGGTGATTAATCTCCCTGTCATTGTGGCACCGCAGGACCACAGCTATCATACAAAGCTCCATGAAGCTTCACCACACGCCACATACTCGCAATCTACTGCGCAGTGAGTTGGGGAATATTGATTCTTGAAAAGCTGATGTCTGGCCCAGTGTGGGCACTACATTAGGTGTCATGCACAGACACTAGGGGGCGATGGAGTTGTTTACTTTTGAGAATGCCAGTTCACCCGTTGGGCAGTGTGAAAATTAAGTTTGCAAATTAATAAGATTGCCTGGCAGTTTGTGTAAAAGCTTCAGCACATTGAGAGGCGGAGAGTCCAGCAACATGTTCAGGTCTATTCTCCAGTATTTTTATCAAATAAAATTATTTTTACAATATTTCTGAATGTTACTGCTTTAACTGTATTGTTGGTAAGACTTGGTACGTATATCTAGTGACCATGCAACTTCGTAGAACTGTGAACATGCCAAGGTGCTGTCAAATGTTTTAATTCAATGTAAAATCTAAGGGTGTACAAGTAAATATTTTAAATAAGGAGATCGGCTGTCAAATAAGTTTGAGAATCCTTGCCCTAGGAGGTCGCAGACGGTCTTGAAGACTGAACATAAGAAAACATGCGTTGATGCTTTATTCGGAACTCACTTTCTACATTCAGGACAATGGGGTGGCTGGTCTTGTTCTCTCCGTTTTTGTCGTTGACGGCTTGAGCGTAGTACCTGCCTGCGTCAGGGGCCACGGCGGACAGGATGACAAGGGTGTTGTCCAAAGTGAGGGCTCTACGATGTCAGATACAGAACAGTAGTCAAAGAACTAGAAAACACAACAAACGTGTCAGCAAACACACAGCGGCGCTGAGGAAAACTGTTTACGTCCAATAGGCTGGGACGGTAATGCTATTTGCATTGAAGACTCGAGTGGATAAGTGTTTTAGGATTGCTGGAGCTAAAATGCAGGTCATGCGTGAGTGCGTGTGGTTAAATGAGAGTCGACACTTGGAGTGCAGCGAGATTAGAGCTTGTGTATCTGTCAGCACAGGCCTGATCAGCCCAGATTAAACCAACTCCAGAACAATTAGAGTGAGGGCTCTCACAGAGTCCAAACCAAACGCGCCGCGGAATATCAATGCATTGAAGGAGCAACAAACAAGCGGCAAACAAATCGTATGCTGTCAGGCCCGCTCACAATCATATAGGACCATTACTGCTCAACAGACACAGAGACAGAATGAAGCTCGGAGCTGCGCCGCTGGAACCTCAGATGTTTATATAACCCCTGCCTCAACGCTTGGCGGCTCATTGGGGATTCCTCATATACTCCAGCTGAAAAACAGTGTCTGAATGTTCTCCAGCTAGCTGTGGAGGGAGGGACACAATTCTGAGTGTCTAAAGCCCTCACGTCAGATGTGACATGCCGGACGATCAGCATGAATTATAGATCATCAAACATGCCGGCTGTTTTTGTCGAGCCTCCTGCTGGCGGATGAGGTAAATTGATCTCAGGTGATTACTAAGACCTTTCTAACACGGACTGCGCACACACGCACTCGGGCGCAAACTCTGTCAATCATCCAAGGTCATCAATAAAGGCCTTTTGTCCACTTTGTCTAATTGGCTCCCATGTTGCCGGCTTCCTCTCTAGCCTTCAATCACATTTAGTCTAAAGTCAACAGGGGTTCTTATTATAACTGAGTTTATCAATGAGAGATTCTGCTGTAAACACTCCTGGCGTGTTTCTGGAAGTTCCAGAGTAATTATACAACAGCATTGTACTCTATTTCTGTAAGGTATAATAGCCTATCTGTGAGAACGGGGGGCCATTAAGTTGACTCTGATCCACAAATGAAGGGAAGATTACATGCGGCTGCTGGGGGGGATCTTGCGCCCGTCTCTGAACCATGTGATCCCGGGCCGCGGAAAGCTGTGGATTTGTGGGGGGAAGATCATCGCCGCCTCCCCCTGGGACACCACCTGAGACCGTTCTGCCTCCACAAAGCCTTCCATGTCTGAGAAACAGAGAGCATAAAATCAGGAGGAACAGGGAAAGTGAGAGGACAAAACAAGAACAGGGGCATTGCGACTCATTGTGACAGGAAACACAAAGTTCCAATCTTGCGATATGACTCTTTTGGCAACTAACACTTAAGACTTCATTCTGTGTTCTTTTCTTCTGGGTCCTGCACAGAGTTAAGTGTGCAAGTCTTTCAGAGTACACGGATTTTCAGTTAAAGGCTTTATGTTTTAAGAACATTCTGCTAAAGTTCCTAATGACTTATTAATTACTGAATGTTCTTTAAACTTTCAAAGAGGCCAGTTTCTTGAGGCCCCATTGACACTAGTGCATTTTTAATTTAAAATGCATTACTTTTGCTATGGATACGTCTTTTGTTTACATTACTCATTGCTGTACGCATAGCTAAAACACTTTTTAAAACAAAAACGCCTAAATGTGTAATGCCTAACGTGTAAATGGGGCCTAAACGTAAAGTTTCCTAAATGAAGGTTAAGGGAGCATTCCATTTTCTTAGTTTGCTAACATTCTGTGAATGTTACTAAAGAATGTTCTCTGAATGTTCTAAAAGTGGCAACTTTTAAAAGCGTTGGACGAACATCCAGCTAAATTGTTTAAAAAACATTCCATGAATGATGTTCACATACCATTTTTGTGCTGACGGGTTCAGAGCATTATTAAAGACTAGTAACAGTGCAGTACAGAAAGAACTTTTGTTCACAAATTTTAGAGAACCTTGCCAGAAATTTAACCAAATAATGTTTGTTCTGTTAGCTGTGAACTTCAATTTGATGTGACAAGTTTCTAGCACCAGCTTTTCTATATGCTAATTTGTCTGCGCTAAAATGAACAAAGCAACAAAACCACCAGTCAAAATATGTCAGAATCCATAAACCTAGGTATTAAATTGTGGTACTAAATTAATCATCTCACACTGTTTGCACTGAAGTTGCCTCAAATTATTATCACTTATCTAAAGGTGTAATCAGATTTACATTTATTGGAATAAATACAAATATTAAAATGATAAGGAATTTCACATGGATGAATTACTTTCCAATGCAGATTTTGTAACTAGTTAAATTGGTCACATGGATCAACTACACTGACCAACGGAAAACTGCTTGGTACTTTTAAGTACTTCAAGTATTGCCTAGTAATTCCCTTTTTGCTGTGTTAGCAAAATTGTGCTTATGTGATATCTTAAGCGATTGCACTTACTAAGGTTTCAGATTTCCTGTTTGTATTGTGTTGTGATACTTACAGGCGACCTGTACTTGTGAACTCCTCTGCATCAGAGCTCCCACCCTGTTCCTGACGATGCATCTATAGAAGCCAGCATGAGAGCGATCCAGTGATGGAATGACATACCTGGTAAAAGAAAATCGGAATCTCATCAACCATTGTTGGCTACTTTTCATACTCACAGCATGAGAGCTTGCAGCAAACCCAAAGCACTGGCTATAACAAATGGCCTTTGATCCAAAAAAAGCTATTTATTGGTCCATAATTAATCAAACAAAGCTTCTACTGGAGTGCAGATCAGGCTGCAACATTCAGCCAGCTCAGGGTGTTCATGGGTAACCTGTTGAAGAAAGAACCCTTATCAACAATAGATAGGAATCCTCAGGCAGCCCTAGTGCTGCGATCACAACAAAACACAGGAGTGGCCATTAACACTTCAGATAGAACAAAGGAGAGAAATATTTATGTGGATGTGGGCAGGCTTGGATTATGGACAGGGCCAGTGCCCCGGGGGCCTCTAGTTAACAGGGGCCTACAAAACATCAGGTTGGATGACCAAGGAAACTTAACACTAGAGTTGCATACAATGCAAGATGTCTGCTGACCGCTGGGAGATCTGGCCCTCTTGTGAATTAATTTATAGGGGCCCCTCATTGCATGAAGTGTGAACTGACCCCTTGAAATTAAATTAAAATGAACATCATCTAGTTTTGCATGTTATTGATCATACTGTTCAATACGATAAAAAAAAAAAAAAAAATGCTTTAGGAAACACTGTCAGGGCAGAGTACCCAAATAAACTTGTAGCCAATCAGCAGTAAGGGGCTTGTCTACTAATGAAGTGAAGGAGACAGCCGAGCAGAGTGCCATAAATATACAAAACAAAAGAGGAAAATGTCTGTAGAGTAGGACCCGTGTAAATATCGGATCAGCTCTCCAGTGCTGAAGAGAAGTCGAGTAGCGGAAGACCTGCGATCAGAGGCTGAGATTGCTTTGGTTGTTCTGGATAGGTGAGTGTCTAAACCAGGCGCCGTGCTACGACAGATAAAATCTGCCTACACTATTAGTTATACTAGTTATAGCACCTCTATTTAACTAGCAGCCTAATTTTCCAGATTTCACTGATTGTGAGAAACCCTCAGATAGCAGGTTGTCCAGATCAAGGCCAATACTGGAACAGTCACAGCATGAGAAGTTGGTCGTTCCAAATCAGTGATTTCTAGAAGCCACAACTGAAATTCCTTCAAACTTTGAGTGGTGAAAAAAAATTTTTTTGGGGGGACAGAAAGTGTTCATAAATTGTTCTCTTATTCTGATCTCCACTATATATGATATACAGGACTGTTCAACCAAAATTTAACTTCCTGTCATCTTTTGCTCACCGTCATAATAATCTGCATGGATTTTATTTTTGCTTTGAAATACAAAAGAAGATATTTTGAACAGATGTCATACAGGTTTGGAACGACATACAGTAAGGGTGACTAAATGACGACAGAAATATCCCATTAAGATGACTGTGCAATCTGAGGGGTCTTGGAAATGTTTTATTCATGTTCTTTCAACATCTGTCATCAAAGTCATGTACGCTATTGAAATAAAAACTAAAACTAGGCCGCCATCCTGAAAACATGAAGTACGCAAGTGTGTTTTTACACCTACGCACACTGCTTCAGTCACGAGCCTGTGGCAAGACCTATTAGTTAAATGGAGTGATAAAGAGAGAGCCGAGCATGTGGGCAGTGGCGCTTTTACTCAACCAGTCAATGCTGCCTCATTTTTATGCCGCCAGCTATTTCCAAAACTTTGGTTTTCCTGCATTACCAGTCACAGGTTTAGTACGACCTGCTAAAGAGGTTTCAAGCTTTTTCCTTGATCGGTGGACGTGTGGAATACAAAGAAGAGAGCAAGTCTCGCAGAAAGAGGAAACTATGCAAACTATGCATCAGTGTCTGAGACGTATGAGACTGCAGGGAAGTTTCAGCCACCAGGGATCTTTTGGAGATGCTCTGTGGACTGCGTCGGAAGCGCTGCTATTGTCTTGACTGACAGGCAGAAAAGCCGCAGAGAGCAGGAACCTCTGAAAGAGGCTAGAATACGTCTGACTCGACCCCTACTAAGAGTAAGCACTGCGGGTAGCTTAGACTTTGAGCTATTAGGACGCCTTATAATGCAAAGGCAAATATGAAAGAGTCCATTTGGTGTCCTGTGGTCAGCAGGTACAAAGAGCGCAGGAAAAGAATACAGCCAGGCCGCCTCGCTGCGACCAGAGAGCGGGAGAAAAAAACACTTTCAAATATAAATATTACATAGCTCTTGAAGCTATTGAAGATAATTCACAAGGTACTCGGCTACCTGCTCTGTCTTGATGGATAATTCTGCACTGCCCTCACCAGGGATACAACATTTATCCAGAATACATAAAACAAAACATGGACGACAGGGATCGCTCAGGAAATACATCTCATTCTCATTTAATGTGAGCTGAGAGGCAATATGAGTGTGATTTCATGGCTGCAGAGGGAATGAGGCAGTACAACTCAAGAGGATTACAATCCACAAACGCTCCCGACTCACTAAAAAAAAGGAAGATATCATTTAAATAAATACCAGAAAAACTGAATGAAATTTGTTGCAATTGAAACCGTTGTTAATGTTCTATTTGTGATAATAATTAAGCAGTCTGAGTGATAAATATATGTATGTGGCATCTTGTGACCCAGGGGTTAATTGTTATTTAAATTAAAATATTTAATTTAGTAATGTAAAGGTCATATAAACTTTTTACCAGACATTCATTATTTCCTTTTCTACTTTTTAAAAATGCCTTTTATTAATAGAGTTTTTAGTTTTATTCTTCTCCCAGACCAGTTCTATGTTCAAATATGAAAATTCACTATAAACAAAGTATTTTTATTGTTCATCATAGCTGTAATTTGATCAAATTCTGAAAACAATCAATCAATTAATCAATAAATAAAAAACTATTTGTGTGGCTTATGTTTACGAAATGCACTATATAAATATAAATCTGTATTTAGGAAACATAAGCCACACAAAGGGTTCTCAGATTTATCATTCAAATGTCATTTCTTTGAATAAAACACAAAAATACTCTTTTGTGTAAATGTCAAAATTAAAATGTCATTTCCATCACCATCACTGTTTCCATCGCAAAATGTTATTAAACGCAATACATCATTTGAGATGTGACATTGGGCTTTGAATGTTCATGATTTTCAAAGAAAGAAAGAGCTAGTGCACAAATGAAATTACCTGTGTGAAAGTGCATTTTCAATATGTCTACAGGGCCAAAAGCGCTCATAGTTGCAGAAACACTCATACTGCAGTGGGAAGATGAGAAGTGTCACCTGTACTCCAGGGAGAAACGCGTCAACTCTGTACCGTTGTAAAGCCATTTAAACTCCAGGGGCCAGCTGCCCTCAGCCATGCAGGTGAGAACCAGACGGTTCCTTTCCAGGTGAATTTGGGTTGCCACCGGCTCCATCTTGAAGTAGGGTGGGACATCGTCTGGAAAGAGCAAGAGAGAAAAAAAGAGGCTTAGCATGTTTCACTCAAGTAGGACATGTTTCTGGATCAACATACTTGTTCCTCCAGAGACAACATTTCTGTCAACCAATCCGATATAAGGGTGAGATTTAGTGTCAAGCTTAGGGCTGAGGTTACATTTACATGTATTCATTTTAGCAGACGCTTTCATCCAAAGCGACTTACAGAGCAGAATAATACAAGCAGATTAATCCAAAGGAGAAAACAATACATGTCGTCAGCATTCAGCTTCACTAGAATAGTGTAGCACTTCAGCAGAAGTAAAAAAACAGTGGAGAACAATGTAGTTACTGTAGAGCTGGCATTTGAGATTCTTCTGTAAATGTCTTCTGTACATGAAAATGAGCAGATATTCCTTTCAAGGGAGAAAAGTGTAATAAAAGTCTATTTGCTTTACGCCACTGGTTCTCAACCAGAAGTCCTCTTGAGGGTGGGCCCCAAATAAGTCTTTAGTCTAAATTTAGAATAAGTCTACATTTAGATTCACATTTAATTTACATTAAAATGCTTACAAACATCAATAAATACATTAAACATTAAACTGACATTTTCCATACAACCAACATATTTATTAATACTTTTTTATGAAAACTTATTTTGTTAAAGTACCAGTGGTACATATACCTCTTCAATATGACAACATTCAAATATTGTCTGCAAAAAGTGTGCGTTTAAATACATTAAATTATAAAAGTCACAACCATCTATCAACAGATCTTGGGTAAAAACATTTCAAGTTCATTTCAATTCATGTGGTGACGTCCAAATGAGTGACTTGTTTACTTTGTAATTAGTCCATCCATTACCACCTGTTAGACCCATTCAGGCTTATTTACAGACCGGTTGTGAAAAAGACAGGTGGGCATTATCACATTGGCAGAGCAATCAGCCAATCATAATGCCACCTCTTCTCTCATAAGTCTTTCCGTCTACATCTCGTCATTACCCAGTTTGACTTCTATTTGCCTTGCATGCTTTTGGATACTTTTTGTATGGCTCCCTTGGCTGCTAAGATTAAAAGCTAGTTATTCCATTAAAGGTTTGAAGATCCCAGTGGATTCTGTTGTTTGGGTGAATTTTAGAAATACATTTCACCACAGAGTGTGAAGGTTTTAGACAGTGCCCTCGCCGTGACTGGCCTCACTCAGCGGATGACCGCAGGGCATGAGAGGAAATAGATCTAAACATGGTTACAGTTACTGTTCCTTCTTTAAGCATTTTGATATTTATAGAAAGTGGCAACACGTCAGAGCTTGTACTCTACCCATCAGGCTCCATATTCAACAGGCTGATTGTTTGAAGGAGATGTTGTTTACTACCAACAAAGAAAGATGAAACATGTCTCACTGCTGAATCACATCACGCTGTGAGTGAGTGAGAGAGACAGAAACATAGGCAAAAGAAGCCATTAAGAACGAAAAACTAAACGTGATTTGACAAACTGAATTTGGCCTCTTAAAATATAAGACAATTTAAGAAACGATTTGTCTGTTGTGACGCTGAGATGCTCTCTGGAGACGTCTGAAGTCTTGATAGAGGGAGGGTGAGGTGAGAATTTCAGTGGCCTGACGGGCTAAGTGAGGGAAGGTTTTGAAGATAACTTTAAGATGCAGTCGCTCCGCCTGCAAACCTGACAGAATGAGCTATAGTGTGCCGGGGAATCCATTCATCTTCAGTCTTTCTAAAACAGCCGGATTATACAGACTCTCAGACAAACACAAAGCACTGCATGCGGGTGCCTTCAACCAGGAGACAAAGTGCTTTCATTTCCCTCACGAGGAGCAGATGATGGGACCTATCGATCGCAACCGAGTCGTTCTCTGTAGCTGACATGGATCTGATTGTCATTGTGTTTGTGGAAAGCCAATTAAAGCTGGTATTAATTGAGGCAATAAGCTAGCAAGCCCTGGAGCTCTGTTGCAGGGTTGTTAAACATCGTGGTAATTTCTCTGTGCTGCGAGGTGCACCAAGAGGCATGTTACGCAGTCTCTCCTCTAGGGGGCGGCAGCAAGCATATACAGAACTCCTTTTGGACACAAAGAAAAACATTTACACTAGTGTATGATACACATATAAACAGATTTCAGGGTCTGGCAACTTAAAACGTTGTGTATGAAAAGCATATCCATTGCTATCTTCCCATTTTTTATTTATGCTGTGCATACGCGTAAGTACCTATAAAAACAATCATTCACCCTTGCATGAAGAATGGGTAATTCTTTTTGTCTAAAGGACTGAAACCATAATCGGCCTAATCAAGCCTAATAAAACCCTCCAAATCATTGCCATTGGGTAACAGGCTCTTAAAAACAATTTCTCTGTGAGCATGCATGCCAGTCATTTCAATTACACCCCCCCACCCAGTCCTTGCAACACCCCATCCTGAGTGCACAGCGCTCGCCAACCATGCCACCACAGTCATTTTATCCTCCAGTAAATGCACTGCCATTCAGCACAGCCAGTGGAGAGGCTGATCCACTTAGCAATGCCGCACTATAAACATACCACCATTAGAGACCTCAGGTGCAAAATCAGGCTCCACATCGATTGGTTGAAAGCAGCATCCCCCCTATGACGATATGATGGACGGTTGCGCATATGTGTGTGTGTGTGGTTTGGCTGTTTGATTGTTTGTGCCATCTAGGCTGCCCGCAGGAAAGGAAAATCATGAGTGAGACTTTCTTTGATATCTCAGTGGTTTCTCCTAGACAAAAATCTAATTAAATGAAGAGGAAATGGAGAGATTCATTCCTCTGAAAAATACCACTCAACAATGTCTTATCCTGCGTCCATAGTTGCCAAGGTACCAAAATACGCAATCAAATTGTAAAGATTTCAATATAAGCTCAATATAGTACAGACAATTTATATACTTCTCATCAAACTCTCTACTAAATTATCCCAATCATCTGTAATATGTGTTTTTATTGTATAAATCTGTACAATACTGTCTTTATACTCTATACCACAGGCACAGAACTGATGTACAAAAATGTGTGCGTGGGTGCATATACTTATATAGATAAATAGTCCTTGCTGAAAGGTAAATGGATGCTAACAATAATGTATTACAACTCATTGCTTGTTTAGTCCACTGTCAAAACATTCAGTTGGAAGAGTCCGGCCGCCATTTTTTTTTCTTAGGTGGCTGAAACTTTTCCTAAACCCCCTGCGTCTTTTTTTTTTTTTTAAGGTATTTTAGGAGAACCACTGAGAGGTTTTTTTAAACAAAACTGAGAACCTCTGCACCATTTTCCTCTGAGTGAGGCAGAACGGAAACTTTAGATTTCAAACTGCTTCTGAAGAAAGTTATGCTGTTTGTCTAAACCGTTAATGTTCGTGGTCGAGAGTTCTCCAAAGGGTGAGAGCAGCTGTGTTGTTTTAGGCTAAAAAAAAGAACAGGGTCTTTGTAGCCGAGTACACAATGCAGTTAAAATTTCACTCCCATGGGTTCCTATTATGTCAGAAGAAAGGTTATGCTAGCATGAAATGGAGGCAGAGCATAGACTAGTTCGCAGAGGTCTGACATTGTCCTCACACAGGAAGCTTCTTGGTGCTGAGAGCGATCTCCATATTGTAATGAGAATGTCAGTCAGTGCCTGTGGCCTCTTCACTGTTTGAGCGCCAGGCTTTGATCTGCTGGGGCTCAGGCAGGGTTAAGCAGCTCTGTTTCTCACTCTCTAAAATCCTGCTCTGAGTGGGCGGGCTAGGTCCGCAGGAGAGCGTGCCCACAGAGAGAAAGAAACCCCAGGTCAGGATGATGCTAAACTCAGCCTTAATGAGCCATAACGCAGGTGCCGTATCTCATCAGGATCCCTGTGGTTCGTAACTGGAAGAAAAAGATAAAACTAAAGGAAGGTGCTTTTTTGTGTTGATCTTCAGGGGGGGGCGGCAGAAGATAAGCTTGTCAGTGAGCAGTAGGTGAAGGAAGTGTGCTATATGGAGGTTCCTTCCAGGCACTGTATGTTTTGTGTGTGGGGGTGTTGGGTGGCGTGGATTATTGGTCCAGATGGAGAACCTAGGGGAGGTTCCTCTGCAATGGAGGAGCCCTGCGGCGGGCAGGCTGAGCTGGCCGGAGTCAGGGGGCGGTTAATGTTCTCTTCATGCTTGGTCGGGTCGAGATCATCATTCTGCTTTGCCCTTATCCACCTTGCCACCACTGGCCACCATAGAAACGACAAAGAAGCACTTCCACTAACCTGACAGCCAACCTCGGATGGCAACGCTCCACTCAGGCTGCACACACAGAATTTTAATAGCTCCGAGACAAAGGCCACAGGCACCAGCCGGGATCCATAAAGCATGCCCCTCAGAGCTTTCACTGCACCATGCTGGCATGCAATCGTACTCTTGGGACTCAGACGGAACACTTGTTCTGCCATTCCCTCCCTTATTCCAACACAATGTCCCCTTCTGCGTAATCCTCTGGCACCTGTGCACAAGCATGTTAGCCAAACCTGCTTTTCCAATCACAAAGGCTTAGAATAAGTGTACGCATGTTCTAGGCAACCTCTAGCTTAAAACTGTTTTATAAAAGGTGCCCTTTCCTGAATCATTGTAGAACCTTGGGGTAATGGTCAACTCTGATTTTCTTTGGCAAAAAAGAGCACCGCTTATAGTACTTGTAGTAGCCGTGCCCCTAGCCCCTAGCCCCAAGTCAGTGTATGTGTTTGTCTGTCTGCTGGACCAGATGAGTGTATGAGACTGGCACAGGAACAATCATGCTCGGTGCTCCTGGTCCCTGCTGAAGGTCAGCCTGATCTGTCACTCTCATTCAGCGGCAGTTGTCACGGTGACAACCGGCACCCTGCCGATTTACACTTCATCAACTCTCCAAGCGTGCAAAGTGCCCTCCACCCTGGCAGCAAGGTGAAGAGCCCCATTACCCTTCAGGCCAAACAAGCATGTTGCTGCATTAAGACAGACACATATGCAACAGCAGTGCGGCCGCAGGACTCTGATCACCATCACATTTAGCTTTCCGGTCCGCGTTACTGCATACAGTATGTGTTGGTGTGTTTATGTCTGGTGAGGCACAAGGGTGGATGCTTCGGCAGGGCTCTTTTGTTTAGGCAGATTGTGATAGCACCAAGAAAGAGAGAAAAAGCTTTTATTTTACTGTTGTTGTCTTTCTTTGAAAAACACCACAGGTCTGTTGAATGAGGCGTAGAATAATAAAAGAACTCAGAATTACTTTGTTTGACTTCTGTTGCAATTCAATCGGTGGGGTAATTTGCAGTCTCTCAGCTCTGAATTTCATTAGCTCCTCAGGTTTTCTCAGCACATCTGTCTATGACTGCAGTATGAGTAGGTTGCCGCGGGTTAATGGATGTGTAATTGATGCGATTAATTGAGGTGTAATGTAGCACGGCATTGCGATTTTGATCCAGGGGGCTGCGGGCAGCCAGTGACGTAACTCAAACACAATTAGAGGCGGCATTGAGCTATCAAATAGAGATTTAATTAGGAGTGAAGACAGAATGGGGGGCAGTCAATGGTCGGCAGATTGAATTATCCGAGCACAGCCTCCTGAAGGCGGAATCGACACAATGCCAGCACACATTCTTCCCCCGCCTTCTCGTTCTCTCAACACCTATCTATTTTCTTACCTTTTGTCACTTCTTCTTTCCCTGCCACTTCGTCACAGGCTCTGGCGCTGTGCATATGCTGTCTCCTTCCATTTCCCTCTATAACTACTCTTTCTACTCACCTCTGTTTGCATCTTTCCCCACCTCTCTCTACTCTCCCTCCCTCCTGCTTCATCTGCCTTTCTCCTTCTCTGGTTCTCAATCTCGCTCTGACTGAACACCAGGGGATGCATGCGCCCTGGGACGTGTCTCTGATATCCATGAGATTAATTAGGCACCAGAGCGCTTGGCACAACACGGAGAAGCAACTGTGCACGCCAACCATCAATTAATGAGATGCCGTGCAAACCTCATACTTCATCCACATCTATTTTTCACCCCTCTGTCAATGCCTCTGAGAATCCCAATCAGCTGCCCCGACTGTGTGTTTCTCTCTTCATCCAGTGGACTCTGTGAAGTCAGATAATGTTTTGATGGACTTGAGTAGTGAGTTTTGGAGGGAGCACTGGGGTTTTAATGGTGTGTGTGCTGTAATTATGTGCCTACTTATAGAGAACTACATCTCAGAGCCTGTCTTTCCATCTAATTTAATGCAAGTAGGTAGGTGGCAAACAAAACCGGTAAATGAGTGCGCGAGCTACAAATTCACTTGATCTTACTGCGAAGATAAATTACATCATGTAAGCTGAAGGCATGCAAACACATCAGCGAAGTGTAAAGAAGAAAGATCGGAGGCAGGAAAGCACTCTGGCATGGCACAGAGAGGCAGCTACGAACTGTATTTAGAAAGTAGGGCAAAGAATAATGGAGGAAAATAACAAACAAAGGCATCGAAATGAGAATTCCACTGAGCCCCGGGTCATTAGAGTTAATTCTGCGCATTCTGCCATCTGCTGCGATTGTTTACACTTGCCTGGATAATTAGATCCTAATTAGTTGATGGGGTGGTGGGAAAGCATTCCATCCACACATTATTATTTCACTGGCTCCATTATGGTAGAGCACCTGGACGTATGACATGGCACTGTCTAAAACCTCGCTCACTTAATGCCGGGCTCGCAAAAGAGTCAGAAAACAAACAAACAAACACAAAAATGACAAACATGCAGTGTAATTACGGGCTGATACGCCCTTTTAGGCTCCCCTACAGGAAATCACACATTGCATTCTTCACGACTAAATGCCATCCGAGGCAATCATTTCAAATGGAAAGGACGGCCTAGGCCCCATCTGTTTGAGCAGTCATTTCACTGGGCCTTAGAGATACTGACACTCCAACAGCACAGAACAAGCTGTCGGATTCCTCCCGCTTTCTTCCAACCCCTCCCCTACACCTGAAACCCCTGTGTTGCCGAGATAGCGCACTTGTTAATAGTCAGGAGCTCTGCATTGTATCTGGAGGCAGGCATTGTAATATATGTGTGCGGAAAGGACGCTGATTGTGATTCTTATCGTTGCGCATGTGCTGGCTAGAGCGCCGCGAGGTGACTGAGTGAATGGCAGGGCTGGATGTAAATGCTAATGGCTGCATGGCTTTGACAGAGAGAAGAATTACCATCCGCCTTCATTACATTTACAGCGGTCCGCGTGCCAAAGCAGACAGGGCTCGGCTTGGACATTGGTTTATTTATTTGTTATGAGGGTGCACAGCACGGTTCGCATTAAGAACATCAGTCACATGCGTTTCGTATGGGAGGGACAGTGAAGGATGCACCATCAAGGATACGTCAGCCATATTTTACATCAGATTCACTTGAAACAGAGCAGCATCAACGCTCTGGGTTTTCAGAAAAGAGAGACAGAATATGTCCTCGCAGAGGACAAAACAATATCGAGGCTAAAAACTGCACAGTAGCCGTACATCTGGGAGCACAAGCTGGTAACAAAAGAAGGAAAAATAAACAACTTTGACTGGAGCAAGCAAGACACATGGGGAGTTGAAACGAGGTGACCAATCAAGAACTTTTGTGTTTGAGAACATACACAACAATTTGAGCATACAAACAGCAGTTTCTCATCTCAGCCTGCTGATAGTCTACAGTATGTAATGGCACTCCATTACACACATGCACACACTTCCTACAGACCTTTTTGACCACCATTTTCCCCCATCATTCTTCTTAATAGGGCTGTTGGTGTTCTCAGAGATGGTGTAATTATACCTCCCCTGTGACACTCAGTGACCCCACTTCCAACTGCAGTCCCAATTCACAGAGAGTAAGCACTCCACATCCCTAAACACCTCATCGCTGACCCCTGACCTCCATCATTCCCAGAGTTCTATTCCAGCAGGAACCCTGTAGCCGTGTTTAGACTACCACAGCCAGCTCTTGCTAGAAGCGGTGGGCATTTGGGCACAGATGTAGGCGCCGACCGTGCTGGACGGTGGAACGGAGCGCAGATACGGATCCGAACACTCAGACATTATGCTAATGACATTGTTCTCACACATCTTACATGTCTCCTCGCTGAATCTCATCTCACTTCTCAATTACCCAGATATTGTGCATCAGTAGCTGAGAGGGACTGCGCAGAAACAAAAGGAGAGAGGAGTTCTTTTCAGAACACTAATTATTGTGTTTGCCGGGACACAATAGTGGCCGGAGATGGTCTTGCATGTGAGGGTGGGTGCAATTAACCTCTGTAGTCAGCATAAAGCAGCAGCGTCTGGAATCTGCTCCGTGCTTGCGGTTAACATGGCACCCGTATAGATAAACTTCCTGGAATTCTGGAGTTGAAGTAAGACTGACCACACCTTTAAAAATAGACTAAATAAGCATCTGGTTATACAAACACGGGAGAGGGCAAGAACTGTGGTGCAGCGTTTTGCTGATTCGAACTGCAGACGAATGTGGTTTAAATTTATGTGCCCTGGTCACAGGGATAGATTTCAACAGCACAGGTTAGGGTCTGGCCAAGTGAAATATGTGGTGATGGGCAAGTTAACAGGTTTATTTAAATGAGTGAGTATTTTCGTGTGTCTGCCACGCATAAGGGTGAAGAATTTGAGGACAGCTGCTGGGCTTAATGACTGCTTTCAGACATCAAATGAATGTATGGCACATTAATGCTATCCAGGAAGAACGAGAAACCCACAGTTTTCCTGATTGAGTTCACACCAGCATCAGGCACAAAATGGAATCTGCTGACTTTTATGTGTGAAATTATTCTTTGGAAATGTTTTGAACTAAAATTCTTTAGGAACCTTATAATTTACCAATTTGTGTCCATACAACGAAACATTCAAACCTTTACGACTTTGCATTTGAAGATTCGGGTAAACAACAGTATTCCTTTAAACCGTTTTACTGGAACTAGATTTTACATTCAGGCACTGATTGTGCCTTATTCTAGTGGTTTAAAGCAATGTAAATAAATTAAGCACTCAAATAAATTAGAATACCCATTAATTGAATAGGCTTTATAATATGTAAAAACCAACAATTTTGTGCATGCACAAACTAAAGCATGTAAAGCAGCGTGATTTAACAGCATAGAACAAACAAATGGAATAAACAATAGTTTCAATATTGACCTAGCGTTAATCAAGTTAGCATAGGGAGGTGAATAATAAGCCTAATAAGCATTTTTCTTTTGCTAGATGATTAGATTTTATTATTAGCATTTAGCACCAACCAAATAGGGACCACTTGCTTAAAGCAGAATCAAATTAACCAAACTAAATGCAAAAATACAGAAAAGGGAAACTTGTGAACAGCAAGCAAAAGTTTGAGGATGAACGACATAGAACTTTTCTGTAGGGCAACAGTTGGCTCTACTGACATATCTTTCTGTCTTTCAGACTAAACTCTAAAACATTTGTAGTGATGTTTAATCACCAGTTTTGTGAAATGTCTGTCTCTTTTCCCGCAGCAAAGGTGAGAATCAAAAACCTTGCTGTAGGGGGGGAAAAATACTTTCCACCCCACCCAGATGTCACACTGGCAACCTCCTACTAACAAATCCAATTTATATGCAAGAGTATTGGAAACTGCAGCCTGAGAGGTTCAATGCAGGGTTGAAGTTGTGAAAGTAAAATCAAGGTTAGCTCTATTTTTGACATCCTCTTATAAATATTCAGAAGCTCTTAAAAGACAGAGAAAGGTAGAGTGAGACAAAGAAAGCGAAAGAGAGAGCAAGCAATAGGGAGATAAACAGTAAGTGAGTGAGAGAGAGAATTATAGAGACAGCAATTTTACTTCTCACACAACGTCAGCTTTATCCCTGAGGGATGGAAATAACAATATTAAAATTAACAACACAACCATTTAATTTTTCCCTTTCTACCGTTCATTACATCAGTTAAACATTTTAGACAGAACTCAGAAGGTTGAGTTAATGATAATAATCTCCCATATTCAAATCCTCTCACCCAAATGACAGATTAAGGCCATTGGGACCCATGCCTCAGGGCCTCTGGTTATCAAGGGCCTCCAGCTGTAAGGAGGCTCTTGAACACCTGGAAATCTAAATTAAACTAAGAAATTTAACTTACTGTATATAGTATACCGTTCTCTCATATACTGTACGTGCTTATTCTTGTAACTGCAACTTCACTCGACTGCTACTTTTTATTTTGTCACATTTGCAATGCTTTTTTTTTCTCCTCCATTTTTTTGACTTTAAAGAGGCAGGTGCCCTAGAGCCTTGCAGGACCATAATCTGGCCTTTGTGGGGGCCCCAGGCGAGATCATTAAAATGGGCCCCACCAGTGCAGAAATAATCTTAAAATAAAACTAGAACCACTGCAACGTGACTTGAGTTCTTTGGTTCCCAGAGAAAGTAGTAAAAATAATCACCCGCCACACAACAAGCATAAATGTTGCTCAACACATTAAAATATATTTTAGATGAGGAGAGCAGCGTGGCAAAACACAACTAGATTTCTTCAATCCATCGATTAAAGTTGGACTCACAGTTTTGTCACAGTTGGTCTCTCCCTTCTACTGCACATTAGCATTTTCCTTCAATTACCAACTCATTTATTATGAATCTCAGCAGGCCCAAGGTGACTGTCTATATCACTGATAAGCAGGAGTAGTGAAAAATCTCAACTCTTACAGGGTTAGCTTACCCAAAAATTTAAACTTCTGTCATTGATTACTCACCCTAATGTTGTTCCAAACCCGTAAGACCTTTGTACTTCTTCAGATAACAAATTAAGATATTTTTGATGAAATCTGAGAGCATTCTCACCCTGTATATACAGCAATGCAGCTTCAATGTTGAAGGGTAGTAATGACATTGTTAAAAAAGTAAATGTGACATCAGTGGTTCAACCGTAATTTTTATGAAGACACAACACTTTTTCTGTGGAAAGAAAACAAGAGTAATGACTTTATTTACGAATTTATTCTCTGCAGTGATTTTACAATTGAAGCCCTGATGTTACATGGATTATTTTAATGATGTCTTTACTTCTTTTCTGGGCCTTGCTTTCCATGCAGGGTCAGAAAGCTCTTGTATTTCATTAAAAAATATTTTAATTTGTCTTCCAAATATGTAATTAATGACAAAATTCACATTTTTAGTTTTGGGTGAACTAACCCTTTAATTATTGACAAAAATAGATAATAATATATCCCACTAGCTCATCAAAAGTGCTAACTGAAGGCTAAATAAACACAAAAAGTAAAAGAATGCTTAATTTCGTTATTGGTGCTACAGGGAAATTAGTGTAATATAGTCCAAAAAGACCACTGAATGATTTTCTATCATTTGTAATGCAGCACCAAACAGAGTACCCATAAAAGACCACTGACCTCGTACCCAGTGGCCTTTACCAAGCTGACACAAACAAACATCACAAAGCGCAGTAGATTCCCACTGTCAGAGTCGGTGGCTCTAATGTTTCTGGCACCAGCCGGGATGAGTGATTTGGCGGATTAATGCTGCTTGCCACACTGACAAGAGTTATGGCCCACGATTTGCATCGTAAACGTCTGTTAGCTCTCCACATTTGGAAATGAATATTAGCAAATGACAAACCGACAGGAAGCCAGATGGGCGACGCTGGGCTGATATTGTCAAGGTTTTATTTTGCATATGTGAGACCCTTTTTTTTTACATCTACATCACTAAGCTGCGGTTAAATACACATCGAGAGTGTCTCTTTTTCCCCGCCTCACCCCCCTCAACATTGTAATCCCAGGGATAATCTCCGTCTACAATATCCGAGATAGAAATGAATTGGTGGAGAAAATCGCAAATGAACATATTTAAATGAAACCCATTAGGGAATATTGGCGTCACAGTGGTGAGTAGCGCATTGGTATTTTAAACCGGCATTAAACGCTTCAGAATTTTATTAGAATCACTTAAACACAGTCATGCATACTTCACCGCACTGGATTATATTAATACATTCAGATTTATTTATGAGCATTTTCTCAGATGGACTAAAATACATTTTGATTTCAGATAAGAGCTGCCACATGGCAGAAAGCATGCTTTATTGAGCTCACATCAGAATCATCAGAACTCAAGACAAAATTGAAATGATTACTGCCGTGATAGTCTATAGACATACGTGGCCCCAAAAAGAGCACCAGCCACTTTAAAAAGCCCACGAAGATACATTTTTCAAACTGCTCTTCGTAGGCTCTCAGAATCAATGGCCTATTACCTTTTCACCCCTGACATTGTATGCACACTACTTCGAATACTAACACCATTTTGCACTTCTCACAGGGCGAGTTCAACGTCAAGCATACATAATTCATCAGGCCTTCTCTGACGATCACTTTTGAATGCGGCTTTTCAAACTCAATAAATCTTTTCTGAATTGAAACGCCATAACTGAAACAGACAGAGTGAGAATGCCATAAACATATTTATTTGTTTTGTATTATTGCGCCGGGAGGAATGCATATGGTGGAAACAGGTGCCAGAGATGAATCAGACACAGAGATGGGTTAATACCGAATGACGCCCATGAGACTGTCTGCCTGCGTGCTCTTTTTGGAAGAGATATCATTTTGTTTTCTCAGGAGACGGCTGGCTCGTCCTCATCTAGTCCTCTCTCTCTCTCTCTGTTCACTAGTCAGATGCAAAGTATCTCTGTCTGTCAGTCCCCTGTCCTTTGTCCTCCTTCGAGGCCGTTTCTCAGTCTCCTTATCAGCCTTCGCCTGTTGCAAGTAACTTCTGAAATGTACTACTTCACGCAACTCCAGCCACCCTCGCTCCAACTCCTCACCTCTCCAGCCCTCTCTCGGTCTCCGACAGAGCTGACGTGACAGGCGAGGGTTTGATCCTTCTACTTTGCCCCAGCACCTGGGTCTACTCCGCGACCGCCGGACGACAGCCCCTCAGCCACAGATTAAAAAGTCATGAGTGCTTTTAGGCGAGCAGCTCGGCCTGCCGGCTCGCCCCACTGTGCATTGACTCTCCGAAAATAGCCTTTGTGTTTCTGCGACAACGGAGTCGGAGTAGGCAAGAGGTGGAGGGGGGGTTCAGTGGCGCATAACATCCCTCCATGCTTTTAACCACAGTTCTCAGCTTTGCTTTTAATTGAAATATCCCAACCTTGCTGGGAACTAGCTCATGAGCGGCGTGCTAAACATGAGAGGCAGGCGCCGGCTCTTTAAAGATTCAGAACCACTCTTCGCCTACATTCGCCCACACATGCACACCAGTTACCCACACCGAATGGACGGGGCGGAACAAAGAGCTGCTCAGGTCAGGACCCTGGGATGTCGACTCAACCTGGGCACCGGCTGGGAATGCAACGCATCTCGCATTCTGAAGAGAATCCAGAAACTTCTACGAAACACGAGTCTGAATAGAGTCCATGCACCTGAGGCTAATTAGAACGGAGACGCTGCTGTCGTGTGCATGACATATTGTAATTACAGGTTGTGAATATGGTCGGCATCTGTCTTTATTGACCGGTGGCTTCTGAGAGCTAGCGGTTAGTCGTACTAAGCAAGGCCCCCACCCCCAAGGGTCGTAATGCAGTGAACAAGTGAAATGTAAGCGCATGACAAATTCTTCCAAGCTGTCAATCCCGCTGAGAGATGAATTGGGATCTAAGATTTTGATTGGGAGGGGGGTTTTCTGAGATCATGTTTTTGGCAACATAACATCTGCAGTAGTGCTGAGCTTAAATTGGTAGTTATGTTAAAAATATAAGGAGGAGGACCACTTGTTGAGAAATGAATGGCAGAATTTGGGATGCTTGTGCTGCGTTCAAGTCCTCCTGAGAAGTTACTAGTTAAGAGTATGAAAACCATAATCACTATGATGTGCATTCAAGTGATTTTGGTCAGAAATAAAATGCACTCGCTTAGAAATTTCAAACTATTTTCATTATTTTTATTATTTTTTTGGCACATGCTGACCAGTGGGGCAATGCGATGCTCATTATTTTGTTCTAAATGTTTATTAATTCTTAAATATATTAAAAATGCATTTCATACATTCATTCACTTGAACACAAATCTTTTATGATAGGAATAAATTATATCTTTGTTTTATTTTTTCCATTAAAATTCATTTTGTGTCAGAGCCATAGCCTTGTGGGCAGCACTCAGGCATATGGTGCAATACCGCTTCGGGCAAATCTATTTCCAGGCTTGTGGTCCTTTATCATCCCATTATCCGTTATCCAAATATCTCCTCTAAAACAGAATGACTGAATTTAGAATAGCATGCCTCCATAGTACTCTTTTCTGTTTTTGTACTGCATCTGTATATGTGTCATGGCTGTCGCACTCTCGCTTCATCAGCAAACAAGAAGTCTCGAAAACAGGATTTGAATAAACAATGAACATTTAACGCGAGGAACAGGATTCAAGGGCGATGAAGAATTCGCAGAGAGTAAGCGGAACAACGACACTTCTGGCTGTGATTTAGACACCGGACTTGACAATGGTTCCCTGACCTTGATTTGGGGCTGGGACCCGATAGCTGCGGATTGAGAACCACTGGGATTTCAAACGGCACTCCTGGCCGTAATGTGGACACCGGACATGACAACGGTTCCCCTGACCGTGTTTCAGGGGTGGGACCTGATAGCTGCGGATTGGGAACTGCAGAGTTTTCAAACGGCACTTTGACTTTTGACTTGGACACCGGACCTGAAAATGGTTATCCTAACCGTGATTTGAGACTGGGACCCGAAAACTGCTGACTGGAGTCTGCGGGTAACTGGATCGGCACTCCTGGCCGAAGCTCGGACACCGGACCTGACAATGGCTCCCCTGACGTGACTCGGGATTGGAACCCGATTGTTGCGGACTGGGAACCGCGCTGAAGAATTCGCACAGAGCAATGCAGACATAACAACAACATAAACATTAAAATCTCACATTGAACAAGACATTAGGCACGGTTTAAATACAGCAGGTAATCAAAGACACAATACAAGACACCTGGGAAACACAGCTGGTGGGCAATGAAACACTGATGAGACGAGCAGAGTTACAAACAGGGCAAAACACCAGTGAAACAAAGGAATCAAATTAAAATAAAAGTCACTTTCATTTTAAATTATAATATTTATTTTATTATAAATCGTTTGTTTGACCTAACATATTAAAACACAGATACAGTAATAAATCAATATTACATTAAAGTAGTGGTAGTTTTAAAATGCATAACTTTACGCGCCTATCCCGGCGTTTTCCACCCTAAAAAACGGACACTTTTGACCCTGTTGTAGTTTGAAAACTCCGGGGAAGGTTGAACGCCAGTGTAAACAATGATCGATTTATTTCTAAACGATGTTTTCAAAAAGAATTCGCACTTCAGAGTTGATATTCGCCTATGCTGCTTTAGGGAGTGTCTGCAAATTTACATCTCAATACTAAACGAGGTACAAATTTCTACTAATTGTGCCTAATTTCACATGCAAACACCGCTGTTGTCAATATCTTATGTGTAGCCTAAATGTAAATGTCAATGAAAGAATTATAATATGTACATGAAAACTGTAGAAACACTGGACGTAACTATGGGGCGCCAATGTGCAGTAGCAACTTTGACAACAAAAAAGGTACCTCAAGGTTGATTGAAGTAAATGTGTGCAAATGTAGTTCCAATATTTGCCGGGGCCCCAAATTCACTTTGGCGGAATTCAAATGAGCCATTTTAATCTAGATTAATTTCAAAATTAATCTAGATTAATCTAGATTTTAAAAAAAATCATCTATGCCCACCCCTACATTAAAGTAAAAACATTTTCAATGTACTAAATATGAACTGTAATAACAAACATATGCCCAATATTGTGTTATAAGTAGCTAAATTAAGCACAAATGTCATGGCATGTCAAAATATCAGTGTCATTCATTTACCATTTCATCTAATTTCAGGCATTACTCAATTTTGGATTAAAATATTGCTCCAGGGGTCAAAAAAGAATAATAATATAGTAGTCACCAATTTACGTCATATACTGTAAAAAATGGCTGTGATTTTAATGGTAAAAAACTGTGAAAATTCTACGGTCAAAACCTGTTAAATGGGCATTTCCTGAAAAATGTACAGTGAAAAACTGTAAACTGTCGAAGAATTCTATGCACTGCATTTTAAATTTAGTTTGAATTTGATGTTTTTTCTTTAAAATAACTATGTTTCATTGTTTTTTCTTACCATTTATGCTTATTGGGGTTGTATTTTACATGCTATATTGTGTTATGTGTAATGTCATGTTTTTTGCATATTTCAGTTTAGTGTAGTCACTATGATTGTGCTTAGTGTGAATGACAATGGTGCTTATCAGTGTATTTCAAAGGTACAAAACAGATTTCAGTGCTTTAATCGGTTGGTATATTAACATTATATCAATGAATGAAATTAAGGTATTTACGGTAAAATGTTGTTACCTTATTTTTTGCAGTCAAATTCCAGCAGCCACAGCTGTAGCAAATTTAGCCAATACATTTTTTTAACAGTGTATAGCTTGCTCCTTTGACGATTGAAGTAACTACAAAGTAATTGCAAAAATGTATTTAAGGCTTAATTGAGTGGGTGCATGCAATATAAATATAATCTATAATACATTTTCATTTGCAAATAACATGCAATTAAGTATAAAGCAATATATTCTTTCAAAGCATATTTTTCACCATGCCCAACACACATCATACGCTAGTAACCAGCAGTCTCTGTCTTTTCACAAGGAGAGCTGGCCGCAGTACTGCTAACACAAAGCAAAGATTTCTTCTCATCCACACTCTCGACTTTTTCATTCGCGCTTTGACAAGGCACAGAAGGACACAGACACACCTCTTCACTCAGAGCTTCTGTTGAGGACGGCCTGTCAGCTGAAAGATGACAGCTTTTCTTTGGGCCATCTCACCGAATGAAAACCAGATTCCAAGAGAAAGAAAAGAGTGCCAAGCAGCTCCGGCACACTGAGCTTTAACTCCCAGCCGAGTGAGGAGTCTGATCACGCAAGGCCGACTTCGGTGTGCACTGTATGCTTGGCACCCCTGTAAAGAACACAGTTGTTTTAGCCCGAAGCTGTTGAAGGTTTGCGAACTGTTCTGCCTTCAGCAAACCCACCCACTCGACTCCCATGGTTCCTGTTGTACACTACTAGGTGTTTTTTTTTTTTCTACATAAGATATGCAGATATGTCGTAAGGCTCCGTAATCAGGCCTGGGAGACTATCTGACGCTCTTGCAGCCCCTTACAGGCTGTTGTGGTGTAGATCACATGCCACGAGTCATTTGCGCGAGCGCCGTGAGGAACATAAACCTGACGCTCTGCTTCATCACTTTAAGTGCCTATCTCACAGCGTGCGACATGATGAAAGTAAATCAGATTGTGGCTAAACCCCCGGTTCCTTTCCCCCGTCTACCGTAGCGCAGCCAGCTTTTCTGCGCGGGATCAGCGCACTTCATAAAATAATATGCCGTGGGATATTCTCAGAGTCAAAGGGCAGGGATAACCTTTTGCATTTGCATTTAAAGGCGACTACATTATTGTGAATAATGATTGTTTGATCCTTTATTTTCTAAATGGATTTTTTTTTTTTTTTTCAAATAGATTTGGAAAAGGGCTCAGAGCTGTGATTATAGATCTTAGTAGAGCCCACACAGCCTCAAAGACCTGCATATCAAAAGAAGAGAACAAGGTGCCGAGATCTGACTGACAAGTTTGGGAATGAAAAGTGTATGAATGTTTTATGAATCAGCGGCATATTATCAAAGCACCCGCTCTTACCCGTTCTTTCCGAGATGTTTTCTTTCCCAAATCTGTCTTAATTATTGAAAGGCCAGCCCCAACTTTTTTTTTTTTGAAAAACACTGTTTCGCACCAACTTCCCTCAGACTCACTGTTGTGAATATCAAGCTGAGATTATTGATCAGAGTTTCTTTATTCCTGCCTTTTTAAAATAGCTGTCATAAACATAACACACATTAAAAAGTCAAGTGTGTAGTTTCTGCACGAGTTACACCGGACAGGTTTACAAAATAAGACTTTCGAGTTTCAAAAGAGACACGTTTTAAAAACTCGAATCCTCCTTTGATACAGGTTCACTAACAGTTTCATTAATTATTCCTATGGTAGTTTTGGAGAAGAAATATTAAAATAAACTTATTTCATTAGCAAATGATGGGATCATTTCATTACATCATTATTTTTATATTCTATACAAAGTTATTTAAGTTTTTTTTTAATATATTTTAAGATGTTTTTATATTTTGTATGTAATATTTTATATAGTATTATTTTTATATTCTAATCTATCTATGTTTTTTTCTAATATATTAGCATTTAAAGCATAAAAAACATATATACTTACTATATTACTTATATATTTTATTATTATGTATTTACTAGGGGTGTGTCACAGCCCAGATCAGGGGATGGCACTTCAGTGCCCAGCGAACTCTCTGTGTTTTATGTCTGTTTTCATCAACGAACTCATGTCTCCGCCCGCTCGTTTGTTGTCTAGGTACTTCATTGTTTGCTCCACCCCTTGACCTACTTTCACATGCATAAAACCTGGATGTGTTTGTCTGTCTCCACGGTCCATTGCACTGTCAACCTGCCCTGTATTTTCATTCGTGTCCTGGTTTCCCTGTCTGGATTTATGGTTACTGACCCCTGCTCTCGTTTGGACTATTGCTTTTGCCTCTCCCTTTGGACTCTGTTCGCCTTTTCGTTTTCGACCCACGCCTGGACTCTGACTACTCTCTTGTTTTGCCTCTGCCATTGTTGATTTCCTGTGGCTACCCAGCCTGTCTGTCTATGTCCAGCCTTTCAATAAAACACTCTGCACTTGAATTCGCACGCCTCGTCGTCTCTCAGCCTCGTGACAGGGTGTAACGTTACATATTGAACCGTTCGGTACACATTACAAACCGAACGATTCAGACTAATACTTTTATATTTGGAAAAAAGAAAATAAAGTGTGTAAAATGTCATGTTTTCATTGCTAAACGACGGGACAGGCTACGTGCGCATGCCCCTCCCACCCCCAAACAGACGAAAACTAGAAACACACACATTACAAACTATCCCCGCGGCAGTCAGGCATTTCCAACAGATTCGAACAGGGCAAAACAATCGGTAACAGCGATCGGTACATTTATAGCCGTGGATTTTGAGAAAATGCTGAATGTTGTTGAGCCCTCCCAGCACTCCTAGCAAAGAACAGAAAGATTGTGACCTTCTAGCCGAAGCACAACAGTGGCCGGTGTGTTGAAGACATGATCTGTGCTGTCTGAAGAAAGTGTGGACACACTCATCTTTCTGAACTTAAAAAAAAAGATATATATATTTTCTTTCTATTAGTTTATAACTACTACAATATCACATTTCATTTTTTATTAGGAGCATTTGGTTTTGTTTTATTTTCTGCTAGGAAGAAACCTCAGAAGATATGTGAAGCATAGCTCCATTGTTGCTCAAAGTTCAAAAAAAGTCACCAAAAAGACGTGATTCGTTTAAGAAACAAACTACACTAGTCGCACTGCATGTTTTGGATTCACTATAGTACGCTATAGTACGATCAACTTCATGAACTCATTGAACTGCGCAAACTGCGCTGTGCATTTTTGATTGACTGAAAAGAACTGACTCACAGCCACATTTTTTTCTCTCGCAAACTGCATTCTGCTTCTGACTAATCTATGTCACACATAGAGTTGGCAATAACAGCATTGTTTAAGAGTCACCGTCGCCGGGCCACAAACAAACACGAGAAGATGAGATGTTTTTTCTGCATGCTGCAGCAAGATATTAATCAGACATGTTGAAGTAGCTGAAAAAACAGACTGGATCCACCGACCAGCAAGCTCTCATCAGAGTGTAGTTGATGCTCTTCAGTGGATGTCCATGCTCAGAATATAGAACAATCCAGGAGTGTTTGCACAGCATATGGGTCAGATCCAACGGCTGTCTGTTTAAATGGGTAATTAATCCTGAAATGAGGTATAGAAGAGTCACACGGCTCACGAAAGCACAGCAACATGCTTATCTGCATCTGGATGATGAAGTGAAAGCTCTTTGCATGTGTTCACAAACACACGGATAAAGCTGGCGCCACACTCCAACTCATTCCGCTCACGTCTGCTGGACGAGCCGTCTGATGGACCAGCATCTTCCTGCTTTCGTTCACAGCAATCTCCTCTAATCCTCGGTGGATCAAAAGAGCCAGGCTAGACTGGGCTCCTCTCCATTAAGCCGCGGGGCGCACAGAACCATCCCTTTCGCTTTTAGCCCCGGCACATGTTATGATCAATACCAAGCCAATCAATCTGAACCGCTCCACTGTGAGGATCTGTCCAAGAGGAGAGGATAGTAGAAAGATGGCTCAATGATTCTTATTGGCCTAGCGAGTGTGTGTTATGTGGGCTGTTGAAGGGATAGAGTTAGGGTGCTAACGGGAAGTACTGTCCAGAGACACTGCAGCAAATAAAATAAAAGTTCCAGAGATGTTTGATGTGTAAGGAGGAGGACTTCGGGACGGAGCGCAGGGATGATTTAGGGGATCAGACTCAGATCAAAGAGATCCAAAGTACCTGCTGAAAGCTATCCGTTAGCGTTCCCAAGGGCATTTACTCAGCTGCAGCACAATCCTATTGTAATGCAATGTGACATATTACATGCAATATAAATAGAATAAAAAAAGAATAATAATCAAGACTAATAAGGAAAATATGCATTTATTAGCATTTCCAACTGTGTAAAAGGTAGTTGCTTAGCTAGTGCAGCAAATGTCTATACATAAATATAATATCAATAAAGTTGAAATTAGAAAATATGATTACTATTTTAATAATAGACTATAGCAGAATACAAAATTTACACTGGAAATAGAAATTGCTCAGCTGGTGTAGTCGGTAGATATAGACAAATTCATGCTTATTGATGTATATTAAATGACATATATATTGTATATTATATATTAATAATATAAACTGCAAATAAATCAGTAAAAAATATTTTTTTTCAAAAAATAGTAGAAAAATAACATTAAGAAATAACAACAGGACACAAAGATATCCATCTTTGTCTGTAAAAAATGATTTATGAGCTCTCCCAGTTATCATAAAGGTAACTGCTCACCCAGTGCAGCATAAATAGTTATGGAAACAGTTATGATAATGTAAAAGAATTAGAATAATGTCCTAAAATGTTTTTGCACATATTTATATATTGATAAAACTAAATTAAACATGTTGTTGTCCAGCATATTTTTAGCATGTCCTACTTAAGTGGCTTTGATAGGTAGATGATAAATAGATGGATAGACAAAACTAGGATAAAAAATACTAAAATGTCTAAAACTAGGTTATAGCAAGATACTACAGTTCTAGCACCTAAAAAGACGATACACGCCAGCATAACGCAAATCCTGACCGCTTGGATCAGACACACAGGACACCTCCAGGAGCTGATAACCACAGACCAAAGCCTCAAGTTTCTCCCGACACAGCAACAGATGCACGCCAATTTCCTACTTTGCTCATCTGTGACAGCGTCTAAGCGTCCTGCTGAAAAGCTCATCATATTTAGCCTAAACTCCTCAAAGTCACTTCTCTTCCACTTGTCAGTCACAGGAAGCCCAGGAGAACAGAGAAAGACTGCCATTCCTAAGAGTGTTAAAGTGTATGTGCAGGATTTAGAGAGCGCTCCAGACTTTGAGCTCATGACAGCGGAAGGGTGTCACTGAAGGATTACTGATGGGTGCCAGCTTGTGTCAAGCCCTGAAGTAATCAATCTCTCTCTCCCTCTCTTCCCCCTATTTCATTCTTTCGCTGTCTGTATCCTCTTCTGTCCTTCTTTCTCTCCGTCCTTCCTGCAGCTGTATTGTGAGGGTGAGCCATCCATCCCTTCTGTCTGAGCTCAGGCTGTCATCCAAGCGGAGGACAGAGAGACTGGAACTTCTGTCGAGGGGAAATACGGAGCGGCAACCCGCAGATCTAATGCTTGGGCCTTTATCGTCATGCTATCGTGGTCCGCGCGAGACGAGCACACTGAGTCAAATAAATAAATCTCAGTGAATCAAAGCACATCAAAGGAGAGCCCGTTCAAAGGTCCATATGAAATTAATCTGACATAATCAGCTGACGGCAGACTCGGGGAGCGAGCGTCCCTGACCTATATCGCAGTGCCAAAGATAAAGTCAACAAGAGAACTTCCCGTCGGTCCGGCTCAGTGGATAAGCTTGTATCCAGCAATGTCCTACTGAGGGGACCAATGGAAAATGCTTTGTTTTGGATGCTGGTGACTTAACAGACAGCGCTCTCACATAAAAGCACTATAATGTCATATTTAATGATCTGTAACAAATTCAAATGAGCTTTAGAGATATCGGAGTGGATATATAATGACCATGATGCTTGTTTCTCAGTACAAATGGAATCAGCAGTGGGGAAAAAAAGTTACATTCATTTACTGTTAGATCTGGTGGGATTTTTATTCTTATCGCACACACAGGCTTGTGTGATACGGACATTGCAGTCTATTGCAGAGTATGTTAGAGTCTGTCAAAAAAAAAAACGTGATAACTGAATTAGTCAGTCACATAAAAAGATACAGTGGGCTCATGTAAATCTGAAATAAAAGTACTTAAGACACTGTCAAAAACAGTAATTATTTCTGCAGTTCTATTCAGAGCAACAGAAATTACTCATTTGACCTTCAACGTGCTTTAAAATATCTGTGAAACGTTTGGTTAAAAAAAACAAGTTCTGACAGTTCATGAGAGTTTCACTGTTTCATTTGAGAAAAATTACGCGCTGAAAGTCAAATGTATTTACAACAAGCTGTAGTATTACAGTTTAATTGCATATACAGTAAAAAAAAAACATATTTTTATTTAAATGATATAATGCCAATATGTGGTTTTACTTATAACTAGGTAAATACTAATATACAGTTTTTTCACTGTATCTATAAGATGTTGTATTATTATTATTATTATCATACCAAAACCTCTTAACTGTAAAACAGGCTATAAGAAATGCTGCATTATATCTATAAATCTTCCCTGTACAGAGTAAATGACTTATTGTTCATCTAGTTTTTTTTTTTTTTTTTTGCTGTAGCATATTTATAGTGTTTTACCATTCCAAATACAATCATTATTTATTATTACACTAAGTTCTGTCGGGGAAAAGCATAACTATGCAAAACCATCAGCTAGACCAGCAGCAAACCAGCATAAACCAACCTGAATCAGCGCGTTAATTCATGCTAATCTAAGGCGGTCTTTTCAGCAGGATTGGTCCAGGACAGCTTGTGGAGGCTTTGTGGGGGAAATTGAGCTTTCACACCGTTTAGCTCTGTCACAGCGAATAACCAAGAGCAGGCTTAGCAATGTGCCAGTTAATTATGTTGTGGTTGCTCATATACTTCTTGTTTTCCATTAAAGGCAACAATGAGCTGCATCTTTCTGTGCTGTGGGCAGGTGTGCGATAGGATTTGGCTGACAGTACCATCGCAGCAGGCAAAAATGCAACTTCTGTTGAACCTCAAAAGATATGTACTTCCCCTCTGCGTCTGATGATGGAATAAGCCTTTTCAAGGGCATTCATGTTGGCCCTACCATGTACCATGCCCAAGATTGAGACTAAGAACCTCTCAAACTGTGAGAAGTATACATAAAAGATTGGTAGATTTATCAAACATAAACGACCTTGCATTTTTTGACATCAATCTATCTATTTACATCTGTGGGTTATGTTACCGCCAGACAACATCACAGCAGCACTTCACGTTTATTCAAACCAGACCTCTCGTGTTTCTTTCTACTTTGTCATTATCCGATGCTTTGAGAGCTTGATGCACATGAACCTGGGGTTAAGTGCCTTGCTCAAGGAAACAACGGTAATAGTTTGCCACCCACCGTTTCTGAGGTTTCAATTTGCAACCTTCTGGTTAATAGCCCAGATCTTTAACCACCACACCCAAGAGTAACCTATAAGTGCTGTTCTCCTTACCTTAGTTGACATGCCACTCAACTATTAATTTATTCAGAGATCAGGGCTGGAAAAATTTAAATTTTTACTTCCTGCATAGATAGAATAATCCAAGATTTTTTATATATACATATATATATGTTTAAAAAATCTTGTTCTGCCCCCAGAACAAGAGATGTGCACTAGTACTCAATGTGTTAGAAATATGAAATCCGTATCGCATCAGGGAACTGGACTTTGGGCAGTCTGTGGGCGTAACACCCGAGGCTGAGACTACTGCTAGAGATACTTCTTCAAAGCACTTGAGCATCATGCTTAAATTGTTCTGGATCAATTGGATGGACTGTGGGTTGGGACTCGAGCCTTTGTAAAGATCTAAAAAAGCCAGGAAAAAAGTAGAAGGTAAAGAGACTAGCTTCATGAAAGGACCCGACAGCATGGAAACAGCAGCGAGGTTTGGGGAGGGAGCGGGAAGAGCGCTATTTCAAGTCCCACGTGGTCTGAACTCAATCAGCAGCCAAGCGCGGTGGCCATTGTGCTGGGGTAAAATTGGAACTATGAGATTTTATTAAGAGAGAGTAATTGCATGTGCTCCTCATCAGGGTCTCAATTGTGCTATCTCTGGTCAGAATAAAGTCTCCCAGGACAGAATGGGTGTTTACTGTCATCATTGTGGCGACTGAGGAGAGAAAGTCTCACCTTGCTGCTCTACTTCAGACTTTCTTTCTGCATTAACACGCGCTGTTCTATTATCTTCCACATCTTTTCACCGGATTATTTTTTTTTTACTCTTTTTAGGATGTGTCTTTTGTTCCTGAACCAAGTCAGGCTCGCTGAATAAAAACACTGACAAGAGACCAAAACTGCTCAGAGTGGTCGCTCCCTGAGGACTTGTGAGAAGGACAAGGAAAGCCATTTTCTTCAGACTCTCAACTCTGGGTTCATTTGAGAGCAAATGGCTGATAATTTATGAGCACCATAAAATTGAAGTGTCGCTGCTTAACATTCCCGCCTCGTTTGCTTTCTTCTAACCTAATATTTCTTTATGGACTTAAATCAAGCACCCTTCACTCATACACTTGCTTATCGAGAGTTCCAGACATCGACTTTTTTACAAAAACAACTGGTCACTGGATTTGGCCTTCCGAACCCTCGTCCTCTTCGGGGTGATAAATGGATAAGGAGATATATCCGGAGCTTCTCGCACAAATCCTGTATGTAATCCTTAGATTGTTATGCTGCCACTTCCTATTTAAGCCTCTTGGGAGACAGATTCTTACAATACTTAGACTTTTTTATCCTTATTCTCAAAGACAACTATAGATCCGGTATGCAAAGATATGTAAGTCACGATGAACAGCTTCCTGTCCGTGTTTGCAGACACCATCAAAGGCTCGAATGTCTGCTAGTATATTCACACCTCCAGTGCTGAGAGTTAGCCAGCTAAAAGAAGTGACACTACTAACAAAATCACATTTTTCGGTAGACTGACAGCACCTCAGCTTTTTTCCAAATACTGTAGCATTTATAGTGACAAGCTGTATTTTTTCCAACATGTAGTGCTGTATAACAAAGTGCTTCTTTGCTGATGTTACATTATGCCGTGCACAGCCTTTACAGCTCAGGGAATAATCAAACTCAGGGTCTTTCAATGCCCTCTATCTCTCTTCGTCTTAACAAGAATCAGGTAGTCTGATTTATTGTAGTGAATTGGTTTGCTTGGACTGTTCTTTTCAATGAACTTGTATAATAGAGTTCCCAGTAGTCTTTGTGTAGTCCTGTTTTACATATTTTATATAAGGCGGTATACAGGGAGAGAGAGAGAGAGAGAGGAGAGAGGAGAGTGGGAATCTCATATTTTTTCTTTTTTTAATAAATGGTAGTAACTGCAAAAAGGTACACTGTACAAAATGACTATGATTTTAACAGTAAAAAACTGAAAATGGTTAATGGTAAATTCCTGTTAATTTTACAGGGAAACACTGTAAGCTGACATTCCCAGAATTCCCTGCATTGCATTTTAAATTTTGTTTGAATTTGATGTTTTTTCTTTGAAATATCTGTTTCTTCATAGTTTTTTTGTACCAAGGAAAAAGTGTGGCAGAAAACGCTGCACAACGAGAAGAGGTGACCGGACCCTGAGGAAGATTGTGGAGAAGGAC
>JAUMHQ010000052.1:1547304-1560106 GCA_032361165.1 Enteromius paludinosus | reverse complement strand
CGCCGCTGCGGATAAATGCACTTGCATTTTCTAATGCTTTTATACAAAACTGATGAACACACCGTCAGTTATGTTTCAACACTTCATATTATAGTGACATTTTGTCAAGAGTACAAATTGGGAGTCATAAAATTATGAAAATGAAGTAAAATTTCAACAGCATCTCAGAATATGTTCATTTGAAGTTATTTAATTTTTATTTTCTTATAACGCTATGGTTTTACAGACATTTTTACATCAGTGTTGTGTTATGTTTAGTGAATGTTACACCTATTTTATTATATGAAACTTCATGGCTTTTTTTTTTCTCGTAAAAGGTCCTCAAAACATTACTCATAAAACATTGTTCAGTGCTGCCAAACAATTAATCACGATTAACCGCATCCAAAATTAAAGATATACATATTTATGTAATATATGTACGTAAACCGTTTGTTTTGGAAACTTGACAGATCTGTACTAAAACTCCAAATTTACTGGATCTTTAAGGCCACTCAAATGCTTCGCAGCTGAGCTCCATGCTGAGATCTTTTTGTGTTACCGAAAGAAAGATCTCTGATGAACGGAGAGCAAAAGATTGTTTTACGGGTAAAATGATCCATGTTATGATTGGCCAGGCTCAGATTGAGCACCTTTTTTCAGCACGCACGGCCAGAACAACAGAGCTCAGTCTTTTGTGCGCATAAATGGGTTCATAGCGCTGGAGCTTTTCAGAAGAAAACAAGGCTTGCATCTCTTTTGCTTTCCTCTCCCCTTCCGCCTCCCCCCTTTTCAATCTTTCTATCAATGTCTCTATCATACGGTCGTGTTGCCACTTTGCTATTTTATTCACAACATAAGAATGCACTCCCAGTTTCCCAGGAGGATGATGCTGAATAAGGGAAAAGATGTAGAGGGCTTTGTTTCTAGCTGCTGTTTCCCTTCAGTCAAGCTTTCTGTTGTTTAAATGTTTACACTGAACAGCCTAGAGGCTTGAAACAAGCTTGTATGCAGCAGGAAAATGACACTTTGTCAGAATTTCATCACTTATTCTCCTTTCCAAAGCAGTTCTGCCATGACAAGATTGCTTTGAAAGATTGGCTAATTTCATTTAGACACTAAGCATGTCAGTGGCCAAGGTCTCTTCAGAAGACACTCACACTGTGCATCGCGGCTATACAGAAACAACCTTCACTTCATAAAGACTTTATAAGAACACATGTACACACCCCAGCCGTTTCCACTATGACTTGTTCAAAATCTGCTCTGAATTGTTTGACAAATTATCTTGAAGCAAATGCACACGCAGAACGTTTATTAAGCTTATAATACCACCAGCATGTTCCCCTCTGTGTTACAGTAAACAACCAGAAAATGAAAACCAAATTCACTCACGCTGATGCTCTTTTATTTAAACTAGCCCTGAAATAATGAGTTTCCTCCAAAGGCAGGAATTTCATTATTGACATCCCTCTCATCAAGCATTCAATCTTACAGCATTCCACCCACCTTAAATATCAAATGGAACAGAATTGTAAAGTTTCTATTACAGATTTTAGTTTTTTTTGTGGTTTGTTGGTTGATTTGAGATCAGGTACAGAACAAAGCCTGATGCCGAAAAGAGAAAACTTAGGCTTGATCTTATTGGTTCATTGGTTGTTTTAATCCCACACGGTTTTGATTATGTCTACAGAATGCAAACGCTCTTCAGATTATGCAAACTCATGTTACGATGTTATTGCATTGGATTAAAACCTCCACTCAGGGTACAACGACTTCTCAAAGATATTGTCTTCGTTTTGGCACCTTGATACAATTCACAGTCAAAAATGACCAGCTTCCGAATAAATGCTCAGAAATATCTTCTTATGCTTTTTTATTACCAAATACTTTTTGAATTGTTTTCTTTTAGTTATGGCAGATTGTGTATTTATTTTTGGAACTGATAGGCCATTTGAGCTTATGCACCTCTTATCCCCCCCCCAACACAAACACTCACCAAGAGATGATCATTTTGGTTCATTTTCGACCGAGAACACCCAATTAGATTTTCAGCACAACACAAGGGTGAAGAAAGTAAACGGGGTCAGTTTTGTATGATGTCATTAAATATTACATCAAATTGAATGAAATTGCGCCTGGCATCCCAGCAAGCACGAAACATTTCAACATTTCACAAATGTGGCATTTTGGTTGCACTTGGGTCATGCTGCAGTACAACATTTCAAAAATTATTACGAAGAGAAAAAAAACCCTGCATGCGGGAGTAAATTGCAAGAAAAATGAAACGTTTATTGAAACAGTCTGACATGTGACCTTCATCAGTTTTTTTTTTTTTTATGTCAAATTCACCTGCCGGTAAACATTTAGGTGTCTATGGGTATGTGTGTGTGTGTGTGTGTGTGTGTGAAGCCTTATACAGTCACATTTCCCTATTAATTAAGACTTTTGCCTCAATAAACCCCTAATTTGCAGCCTATTAGTTGTTAGTAAGATAGTTACTATACCTTTTGTGTGTGGTATAGAATTAAGGATTCTAAAATATGGTCATGCCAAATAAGTCATTAATTTGTGCTTTATACATACTAATAAACAGCCAGTAATAGGGCTAGGCTTCAGTGTTTCATATCGGTCAATATCAATATTTTTAATGGCCCATTTAAAATAAGGACCAAGAGAAAAACAACATTTTTATTTCAAACTTAACCTTCCTCTGATCGTCATCCCCTCAGTTATTCAGACATAAATGTCAACAACCATGGAAAATAATTAAAATCAAATAATTAAAATGTAATCAAAAGGGTGGTCATAAGGCACTGATGCAGAGTACCTCTCCACGGTGGTCTGCTGCTTGTGTGGTGCTGCAGCTACAGATGTCGTAGGTTGACTACGGCTGTGCACCATCAAGTTCGTGGTATTGCCAGTCTTGGCGGCGACGACGGTCTTGCATAATTTGCAAACGACATTGGTCTGACTACGGTCAGACTTATAATATCCAAAAAAACTGCCGTATGCTGCGGCTCTCATTTTCTGTTTATGAAGAGCAATCCAGCAGACCAGCGCGAGACAACGATATGGCGCAACCAAACGTGATTCTGTTACACGATTGGCTGTTAGCATATTACTACCTACGTTGCTAGGTTACCAGAGGTCAAATGGCTTTGATAATGCAACCAAACTAGCTTCGCAACCACTGTTTAATTCCGACGAAGAATAAAAAATATTTTTTTATAATAATACATTTTTATTGATATCGATCATGTGATACATACTGTATCGTTTGTGTATATACATGTATACTAATAAGCAATTGGTTTCGAAACTGTCAGTGTTAGCCCATCCCCATATAGCTAGTTAATAGTAAGAATTGGTCCCCAACCTAAACTTGTGAGCATTTTAAACACCCAAAACAAAAATGATGGAAAATGTTCTTCAAGTGAATTAAAAATGCTTTTTTTTATGAAAGTAAGTGTGTACATTTACGATAAACCCAGATCAAATTAGAATAATTTTAGGAAAGTATTGTTCACTTTTTTGTTTCAAGTTCAAAGGCAACTTTGTGCCAACAGCAAACGATTTATCAGCCTGCCAAACACTGCACTTAAGTCAATTGTGATTATTCATATTAATTTGACTTGGAAGAGAACAGTGGTAAAGATGTTTTGAATGGGTACACTAGAAATAAATAGCTCACTCATGCAAATATCGAGCAGCGCACACACACGCCGAGTCTGACAGGAGGCCAGGTTTTTCCTTTTGAGACATTAGTGTATTTTTTAAAGCATTCAGCATAGAATTTTCTGTCGTCTTTTACAATATAACATTTTACTAACAATGCACATTCAACGAGTCAATACACATTTAGATGGTCAGACACAAGACCCTCACTCTCAAACCCTGCACACATGTCTAGTTTAGACCAAATCTAGTTGATTTTTATGCTTGGTGTCTGTCTAGCTTGTAAACCAAGCCTTATAATGAAAAAAAACCCCAATGAGACCAACAATCAAAGCACAACATACGCAATATGAGATAGTCTTGTCAATAGCATGAAACCCCCCCCAGAACAACACAAAAAGTAACTCATCATCAGCTACAGAAGATCAGTCCTTGTATTTCATGACTATTGTATAAGCATCAACCTTCAACTTACGCAGCCATATACCTTCAAGTGCCGTGCCATGAATGGATGTGATACATACCGAAGCCAGGAGTTTAACACTTTGCCGCAGCGACTGTGAAAAAAACACATTTATATGTTTTCAACATAAATGATGTTGTAGTGAAACTGAACACTGAGGCGATATTAAGAGAGCAAGCGATTACAAAACTGAAGGGTTCTCATTATCATCATCAAGCGAGCAGCTTCCAGCAGCTGGTCGTTGACAGAAACTGCTTCCTTACTGATAGGAGCCAGCCTGAGATTCTGGAGCCAAATTATGTTTGTCGATATTCACAGGATTCGGTTTAACACAGAATTTTATGAAAGCTTCATAAATGAATCCTCATTTGCACCGACTGACTATTGAGACAGAATCGTACCCGATAACAATGCCGTTCCAGTGGCGTAATACAAAAAGACTTTAATTTGCGGTAGGATAATGAAACGGTTCCTTTCGAGCGCTGGATAGCAAACAGTCGGATCTCCTCGGGGACTGCATTAGGAGCCTGCATTTCATGGATGCGATGCTAGATCTGACTCTCGTTGGCCTCACACAAACACTGACAGTCATTCCCCCTCAGGCTCACTGCAATTACTAGGCATGGGCCCTAAAGTCTAAACTTATCTGATTATATTTCCATTCTCCACTATCCAAACAGTTTTAGCGCTCGAACGAGTCTGTTTAAAAGCCTCCTGGAGCAAGATACTGGCTCCGTACAGTCAGTCTACAGGTTCTCTAATATTACGCTACGATCGCGTCTGGTCTCGAGGCAGATTAACGTGAGCCACCGCTCTGATAAGAAGCAAAGTTTGACATGCAGTAATGAAAAAACAGACGGAGCCTCACAGAGGTCGACGTGCCTCATTTTGAGCCATTTATTCATTCCTCAGTCTGCTGGCTGTATGAATAAACATCAGCAGGCTGCAGCGGCGAGGAACGAGGAAGAGCTAACGCGTTCGACGGCGTGGGAGCGCAGGAACTGGGCTGTCAGTCTGTTTCACCTGGGGGCCTTGCTTAGGGGCTGACGCAGCTAGGGCTCGCAGAAAACGCCGAGCGTTTTGTCAAAAATTCACGAGACATCTGTTGCCATGCCGGGACCTTGCTTCGAAGACGTTTAATTAAATAAGTGTCACGGCGCGTACAGATAAATATGCTGCAACTGGTGCACGGGCGCATAATTATGACAGGGCATCTAGGGAGCTGCGGGCTTCCATGCTCATTATGGCCCATCTGGGACATCAAAACACAGCACTCGAGTCCCATGTGTTCATATGGGAACAAGCTTTTACTGGTGCCCTCAAAAGAGGGGAACATCCGCATGGTGGGGAATTGAAACTACCGCGACTGCGGTTTGAATTTCACGGAGCTTTTAAGGCAAGTAGGTCAGATTTGCGTGACTTTGTCGCCGTGTGTTATGAATGAAATGCGCTTGACGTCTTGACATATGCCTGCGCGCACACGTTATCCCGCTTAAACAACAGTGCAGGCAGTTTTAATCGTATAAAGATGTGGATTCCGCCCGAATTCATTTTTGTAAGCATGGAGGATTATCAAATATAATCAGAAGATTTAAAGATGGCTGACAGCTGTCATATGATGCAACAAAGTGCCACTAAGTCATTGTTTCGAAAATGCGATACAACAGTCGGGATTAGTTGAAAATCCAAGGAATAAACTGTCCACGCACACAGTGCATGTCTGTGTTTTTTTTTCAAGATTTCCAAAGGCATTTGTGCATTGGTTTAAATGGAAGCACTCTCCAAAGGCGGTCAACCTCGCGAAGCGGGTTTCTGCTTTTCAATGAGCACAAAATAAGTGTCACTCTGTTGGAGCCGTCTCTTTTTGCGGACTCTATCAGGTATCCCGGTGGAATTAGAGCCCGGATCGCTATTAAACGCAGCACGAGAAACATGTTCAGCCTTCGGATTGAAAAAAAACAAGCACACGACACCTCCAGCTCCCCAGAGACCTCTTCAGCTTCTGAGCCCTCCTAATTTATGGAATATTTCGTGTTCCCCACCCTCCGCAAGGATGACTGATCCCATTCTGCAGTACCCTGCGTGCCAGTCACGCTGATACTCATTAGCGGAAAGCTTTAGAACAAATACAGAGGCCACGTCAGGAGAACGTTGGGCATCAGAGGCTCGTCGCTCCCCGATGGTGGTTAATGTCCTCTCTCTCTGACTTGCTGCTGCTTCTTCTTGCCACCCTCTGTGACAGGTACCCGTTTGGTCTTTGGGGCTGCAAGGTCTGGCAGCCTCAAGTGGAGCCGAGCAATTGATCACCAGAGAAAGACTTGAGGTGAAAAGGGTTCAGAGAGCTTTTTCTACCCATTGACCAAAGTGCTTGGTTTCCTTTTAGTCACCGCTAAGCTCCTTTAAAAGTGTCCAAGGGCATTGAAAGTACACTTAAGGATGAAAACAGGGATCTGATCAATACGAGGAAAAACAAAGCTGCCCTCAACGGCTCAAAACAAACATCAGACAGACCATGTCTATAGCATGCTGGAGTATGCGTATGCTCCATGACAGGATGCTAATAAGTGTCAGCAATGCCGTGCCATGCATAATAGGGGATGGCTGAAGGCTTCTAAGATAAGATAGGGGGTCGTTTATACCCCAATGTGGCCTGTTCAAAGGCTGACATGCTCAAGGATTATGCCGCTTTTAGCACCCCAATGCTTAGGGCATTGTAATTATCAGATGCACCTCAGCCTATCCATGCTCCTTCACAGTGAATGAATCACCAGTGCCAGTGCTTTAAGATCTGTCAACCAGGATGGATCACTGGGCTGTATATCAGCCATCTGCCTGCGGATGCCGAGGCCATTTTTACAGCAGCTAATAGATGAGAAATGCACCTCGTGGACAGAGCAGAACACCTTGTCAAAAGGTAAAATACCCTCAGGAGTGAACTGGACGAACAAGCAATGGCATGACAACATGGGAGATGGGTAGCAGATGAATGCAGTGGTATTTACTTCTATTAAGTTAGCAATGTATATTTATTTAGCTGCTCAACAAGTCGCTTTTATTCTTTTTCCGTATTTATGAGCATTAATTGCTATGAGTATGGATCCCTTAAGGGATGGTCAGCTTAGCAAATGTCATTTCAAACCAGAAGGTGGCTATGCTCATATACGTTTCTTTAAATACCCACATATGTAGGCTAAACATATATATAATAAGCATGTAATAATGTAATCGTTTTCACAATAACTTTATCCAACTTTTCCTCAAAATATTTGTTTACTAAACAAACAAAAATAGATAATGTGCATTATTTTTTCGCAAGAATTTGAACTTTAAGAACTGAGTCCATTACTGTTCATCTGACAACAACACAGTTTTTAGCCGATTATCTCAAACTGGCCAAATATGAGCATGATTCATTGCATTTCCGTCTACCGAATGGACAAGACAGCATGGTAATTGAAATGAGAATTAAAAAGATTTTTCAATTTCAGCTAGACACCACATTGCTTGAAAATGCTTGCGTCGGTCATTGCATTTCGGTAGTTACTGTATGTCATTTTCTCTGATCTGATCGCAGTTTAGCTGAGACAAATGTTTTGTTCTCTGAACAAAGCTCCCTTTTCAATCTTTACCCATTGTGAAAGTGTGGTCTAATAGCGACTAACACAAGTGAACTGTAATGTGCAGGAGACTATTGATGCTGGGTGCCTGTGATCTCTCCCTCCCCTGGGATTGTTCTACAAGTGATGGAGCATAACTAGAGACCACAGGGTATTGCTTCAACCACATCTGAGGTTATCACCAATACATTCACAGCAGCAAATATCATACAAACTTCACTGGTACATAATAAATGCTTTATTCTTAAAGGAATACTGCTATTATTCTTTTGAAGTGGCCTTAATATCTGGATAAGTTGAAATCGTGAAAACAATCTGGAGATTTCAGCCTAACCGGTGTGCTCATTTTGATTCTAACAGGATTCACGTTTGATCCCGTTAGACTTGGTTCTAATATGACTGGAATTCCATTAGCATTCAGTAAATACTCTTTCCATAAATCCCACACATCGCTGACTCGCGAGGAGTCTCAGGGGCCACAATGAGATCGGAGACGCTTACCTTGCGCCCAAGTGTTAGAGATGAATGAAAACATCAGAATCCACCCGGCGCTCCACTTCAGAGTTAACGCGCGCCTTGACATGATGCTCCGACACGTCTGTGAGTCCGCAGCACGCGTTCGCCCGCGCCGCGCTGGGTACATGTTGCGCCGTAATCCCGGTTTCCCCAAAGCGATGCGAGACACTGAGCGCGTCGCTCCCGTGCGTACAAAACCAGAGCTTAATAAGGAGGAGTCTGTAAATCAGTCTGTACGCGTCAGGTACCAATAAACTGCTGCAAAGTCCGATGAAGCAAAGTTTAAAAACTGCATAAAGAGCACGACTTTACATGACAATCTATTTTTTTATATTTTTATTATTAAATATTTTGACCATTTATTCAGATGCATTAACAAAAAGTTAGACAACAAGAATTGATGAATTTTTTGAAACCTTTCTGGACTGGGTTCAGATGTAGGCTACTCAATCATTTGCGTTCAAAGGAAGGGTTCCGCTGCATCCCTGCGCGTCATGAAGCATCTCTCAAAGTGGATGCTCTTGAAAAAAGCCACTGCTGGGGGGCAAAAAAAGTACGAGTTGAAGTAGTGCAGTCTCGATAAGGAAATATTCCGTCCGGTATCTTGGATGTATTCCCCCCAAAATGCAGTGTCCGTGTCCTTTCAGTACTGCGAGCAACAATGTATGAGTGTCTGATAACTCAGAACCGAGCTCCTTCACTGCGGGATGTCGCCACCACGCGGCGGATGGAAGAACCGCATTTTTCCATTACGACGTATTTAGGAAAGGAAAAGGACATTACATGTGGCCAGGTATGGTTTCCCATACTAGGAATTCGTGCTCTGCATTTAACCCATCCAAGTGCACACACACACAGCAGTGAGAAGTGAACAACCACACACACACACACACACACACACACACACCGTGAATACATACCCATTGCTGCAGTGCCCAGGGAGAAGTTGGGGGGACGACTATATCTATATCTTATATCTATTATAAATTTCTGTTATGTTTGTAATAGAACCATCCAGCATCTTTCAAAGTTTGGACGTTCATACTGCGGCGAGACAGTGTTTACAAAAGCGCCAAGGGTGTTTAACTCAAACAAGCAGTGAGCTCTGCTCATCTACGAGCGTTTTATTAATCAGTAGAGAGTTGCAATTAGTTCAAGCTGTCCACAATTTCCCACAGGATGCCAGAATTATAACTCCTTGTAACTCCACAGTGCAAGTCCTCAGTTTGCCAACAGAGCACGAGCTCATAGAGCAACATTATTATTAGTGGCTCTCTTTCTTTCTCTCTCCCTCTCTTCCCCCACTCTCTCTGTGAGACCGCAGGCTCAGTGTAAGCTTTGATCCTGAGGACACAAATCTGGTTTTAAATTCCGTACAGATCCACAGACTACTGCACTCGTTACCCAAGCATGCTATGACTCACGTACTGCACAACTGTTCAAGTTACATCCAGAAACCGCAGTCATTCCCAC
The DNA here is from genome assembly GCA_032361165.1 of Enteromius paludinosus. Classification (NCBI taxonomy): domain Eukaryota; kingdom Metazoa; phylum Chordata; class Actinopteri; order Cypriniformes; family Cyprinidae; genus Enteromius; species Enteromius paludinosus. The sequence continues at coordinate 1,550,380 of JAUMHQ010000052.1, read as the reverse complement.
ACTGAGCAGGAGGCAAAAATCAAAATGATAACTCACATTCTAAATATAAGCATGTGAGGTGTTGCGTTACGAAATGTGCTTCAATACCCAAACTCAGCGCGGTAAGATTGATGGTGGAGGTGATCATGATAGTATCGGTGAGGATTGTCATAGTGGTGGTGATGATGATAAGACTATGATGGTAATAAAGATACTGCTGGCAATGAGAGTGGTGCTGATGATGCTATTGACTTTGGTAATGATACTGTTGGAGGTGGTAATATTTGTGTTGATTTTGACAGCATTGATGATGATGATGGTAATGATGATATGTTGAGAGTGGTAATGAAGGTGGTTGACGTGATAGTGTTGATGTGGTAATGATAGTGGTTATAATGATATTGTTGGTGCTGATAGTTATGTTGGTTATGATAGTGTTGGTGGTGATGATGATGGTTGTGGTAATCAGTGTCGGGGAAAGTTACTTTTGGAAGTAATGCATTACAATATTGCGTTACTCCCTAAAACAAGTAATTTATAATATTACGTCAGGAGACTTGTCAAAAATAACTCGGTTATTTTACTCTAAAATTAAAAAGTAATGCGTTACTTTACTAGTTACTTGGGAAAAGTAATGTTATTACGTAACTCCCGTTACTTGTAATGCGTTACCCCCAACACTGGTGGTAATGATGATAGTCACTGAATATGTTAATGATGGGGGTGATAGCGATGGTGGTAATAAAGATTCATTATGATAGCATTGGTGATCAGTCAATCAATCAATCACTTTTATTTATATAGTGCTTTTAACAATACAGATTGTAGCAAAGCACTAAACATTTTCAAATAAGAGAACAGATATGTATAATGATGCAATTCAACTATTTATTTATCAAATGCAGAAACGGTCTCTGTATTCAAGACAACAATCATCACTAGAAAGCAGGTTTCCCCAACTAAGCAAGCCAGAGGCAACAGCGGCAAGGAACCAAAACCCCATCCATGAGAGAATGGGGAAAAAAACCTTGGGAGAACCAGGCTTAGTTGAGGCCAGTCCTCCTCTGGCTGGACGCCCGGCACCTCATTTCCAGTTCAATTTTAAACACATGTCAGATAGTGAAGAGGACTTATAGTGTGTGTGTGTTTGAGTGCATCTGGTTCCGGTGATCTGTCCACGGAGCTCATCTAGGTGTTCTTGTCTCCAATGAAGATCATCTCTTTGTGCCAGGCACGTGCACAGGTAGGGCTCAACCTGTGCAGAGCACATGCCCTTTTTGTAATTACACTCAGAAGTGCCTGAGGGACTGGAGGGAGTGTTATCAAGTGTTAGACAGTGGTCTAGATTATTATGTGTGTGGTTTTTAGGTCAGATAATTAACACCTCTGATTTGTCAGAATTTAACAGTAAAAAGTAACTTGTCATCCAATTTTTTATTATCAGCTATGCGTTCCGTTAGTTTTTCAATTTGGTTTGTTTCACTTGGCTGAGAAGAAATATAGAGCTGAGTATCATCAGCATAACAGTGAAAGTTAACACCATGTCTCCTGATAATATCTCCCCAGGGAAACATGTAAAGCGTAAAAAGTAATGGCCCTAGTACTGAGCCTTGAGGTACTCCATATTGCACTTGTGATTGATATGATACGTCCTCATTCACTGCTAGCGGTCAGATAAGTATGGTTTGATGGTGATGATAGTAATACTGATAGTGATTCAGTATATTAATATGGTAATAATAGTGGTGGTAATGAAGATACTACCAGTGATGACAGATGTGATGATGATACTGACAGTGTTGATGTGGTAATGATGGTGGTAATGACAGTACTGTGGGTTATCAAAATAACTGGTTTAATTTTGATAGTGTTGGTGGTGATGATGAAGAAAACAACTGATTATGTTAATGATGGTAATGATAGTGGTGGTGACAATGACGATATTACCAGAGATGTGTACTACTGGAGGCAAGATACTACACATCTGGAGGTGAGTCTACAGTTTTTTAACCATTGTTTTTACAGTTGCTATATGAATAAATCTTTACATACCTGTGATTTTGTGAGGATGATGATGATGATAGTGAAGACTGAGAGCAAGACAGTGGTAGTGATCATGACGATCATGAAGCAAATTGATTATTTTGACAAATAAATTGTGATCCATTAAAACATGGAATATAAATATATATATTCTGCAGGCCTCAGGGAATCCACCTCTGAGTAAACGTTTTTATGTTCAACAGATTGATTATGGTTGTTAATTAAGCAACATTCACTACTTAATATGATTAACATGTGGGCTGGGGCAGAAGGAGAACAGTAACCAAATAAACCTCATGAGTGATGCTGACTGGGCTTTGAACTGTTGACTACGAAGGTGGATGAGGCAGAAGTAAACTGTATTGATTAACACACACAATGCTGCTCTGCAGCTTTCAAGAAAAGCATTTCTCCATTAATGAAGCAACAGAGAGCTCACGGCATGTGGGACTGCTCCGCAGTCCATGCTGTCGTGCTCTCCTGACGTCTCGTCAGAAGCGCATCGCCTCAGCAGCAGGGTTTCCGTGCTTGCTGGAGCCGCGTCGAGCTGCGTTTCTCATGGCCCGTTTTAATGATGCTCAGATGATGAGACTCGCAGGCTGGGTGGCAGCTTTCTGCTCCCAGTCTGATGCAGACGCAAATTGCGCCTGTCTTGCCGTTATTATCCTGCTGTGCACTGCACCCAGGTAGACATGGCAGGTGGAAAGAAACACTAGTTAACTGGCTTGGGGAATAGGTCCTGCACCATGTCTTCTGTTTGACTTAGTACAGAATAGTACAGATTTCAAATGGTTGCATAAATTCCTACAGTAATGGGTAGGCAATATGACCAAAATCTCATGATATGAGCAATTTTACATCACTGCTTTTTTTCCTGGGCAATCGAAGAAAAAATGGTGTGTATACAGAAAAACAGTGTATATGTATTAACTACGAGCTTTTTGGCCTTTGTCTTTCTATTGGGATTATTTGAATAAACTCTTAAAGGTGCCATAGAATGGAAAACTGAGTTTAGCTTGGCATGGTTGAATAATAACAGTTCAGTACATGGACA
>JAUMHQ010000052.1:1524201-1534516 GCA_032361165.1 Enteromius paludinosus | reverse complement strand
TCTCTGTAGCCCAGGTCAGGCGCTTCTGCCGCTGTTTCTGGTTCAAAAGTGGCTTGACCTGGGGAATGCGGCACCTGATTCAAGTGGCATGAAGGGTATGCTTACAACTCTAAAAGAAATCAGTGGCCAGCACGTTTTTCTTACACTAATGCCACCCTACCTGTTTCAACTGCAAATGTGGAGAGATCCTTTTCAAAAATAAGGTTAATTAAGAACCAACTCAGAGGAAAGCCTCTCCGACCTTCTCCTTATAGCCATTGAGAGGGACATCCCAGTGGATCACAGTGAGGTCATTAAACATCTTCAAACACATGGCTCACTGAAGAGTGTTGTTGTAATTTGTTTTAAAAATGCCCTCTATATTATCTTTATTATTAGTTATTAATTCTAAATAAATATAAGAATATTATTGTGTGCTATTTATTTATTTATTTTTTGGTGGTGGAGGGGTTCGTGGAGGGGTTGGGGTGCCCTTTTTTCAGTTTTAGCACATGCCTCTCAAAAGGTCTGTGCACGGCCCTGTATGACAGTGTTCCCAAATGAATAAAGATATACACAATAAGTGCCTTATATCAAATGGTTAATTTAAATGTAAGTACATAGCAGTTAAGGATAATTAATATAAAGTGTGTCCCATTTTTTTTGTCTTCTTTAAGGCCTATTCACACCAAACATGAGATGAAAATGTGAGACATATCACACCCAAAAGGTCTATTCACACCAAGGCTGACACAAATATTAATCTGGCAAGATAAAGATCTCTTCTACAATATCAAAAGTCCCAAGTCCCAATAACATTAGACCTCTACAGCTGTCAAAATGAAAGCATTATCACTTAAACAGTCATAAACATGTCTATTGACAAATTCAAATCATTTGCCTGGGTTTTGTGTACAGAGTAATTTAAAGACACGTATTACTAATAAAAACAACACATGAATTCTTGACATATTCCACAGACTATACGTACTTACAGTACATGCACAAAAAGTATGAGGTAAACATTCATTCAGGGATTGCATTTCCCGTCATTAAAATCGTTGAGCACAAAAATACATATACAAATGTGTGGTGTTGTCATATGTATGTACATGCATAATATGTGCGCACATTATCAGACTTGAAATGGATAGGGCAGGGTTTATTTTTTAGGTTGTGTGTAAATACAAGCAGCTTGCTATCCAGTGCTGCTGTTCTGGACTTGTTTACCAGCCACAGCAGAATGGCGTCAGCTCACGCAGCATGTTAGATTGTGCAGTAGAAATGGCAATCAGATGAATTAACTTTTTTTTGCCTTAGCTTTTAATATGAAATAACTCTTTCCATTCCAAAAGTTTCCACCCTATGAATATTTGCATCAAATGTGAATAAATACTGCATAATGCTAGCCATTTTTTCTTTTTTTTTTTTTAAACAAATATGTTTACTGCTTTAATGCCTGTTCATAAATGTCTGGTGTAATACACATTTTATATTTTCATTTTGAGTATAGGTTTTATAATAATTTTCAATATTCTAACCTTTTTTTTTTTTTAGGTCAGTTGCCAAGGCAACATTTCTAATTATCCTTTATTTATTTATTTATTGTGATCGTTTCCATCTTGTATTTTATTTCAGCTTTTATTGCAATTAACAGAAACTATTTTTAGGTGGTTATTTAATCAGGACTGAACAACATGTATTTAATTATACATTTACTAGTCCCTTATTTTTACACTTAGATAACTTTTGCTGTCATCTAACACTAAGAACTCAACCTAAGTGTTCTAAATGCATTTGCAAACACTAATAATAATATAACACTTTTAAATATACTCTTCATCAAATCTCAAAATTAATATCGATTTCACATGATGTAGGGCCTGCATTATAGTGGATTCCACTTTGTTTTTAGTTTATTGACCATTTATTAGCTATTGATAAAATTCATCATACTAATAGGTAGAACTGTTAAAAGATCTACCTGTCTGTCTGGAAATAGACAGATAGACACCCACAGTACGGTTGATATCCTCCATCCACCAGGACAATCCAATTCATATTTCAGATGGCAGAAAGAACACTCGCCTTGCAACTCTCAGTCTTAGAGCATAAATCAAGAGTGATTCTGCACTTCCTGTGCAAGTGCTGTAAATCCCCCACTAACGGCACATTCTCCCCTTTGATGGATGAGGCCAGGGGGTCTGTTGATTGCCGACGTAACCGGAGCTTGGGCTAGAGACTTTGGAGAGCCAGGCAGCTGGGAGAGAGGCATAATTTTAGCCCCCTTTTGAGATCCTTATTTGCACACATAGTGAAAAAAACCGGGAGGTACAAACGGATGATAAATAAAGGTTGAGAAATCTAAGCATCAAACACACAGTGCTGCTCATGATGAACACTGGGTTGAGATAAATACGTTGACAAAGGTTAATGATCAGAATGCACACCTCTGACAAGGGGAAAATGCTGTATTGTCATGAAGACTATCGATCAAATGCATAAAGCCTCAGATAAATGACGACCTGTATTGTGTACTTTTATCTATGGAGGTTTTATATCCTAAAATCTTGGCTTGTAACCAAAAACGCTGCAGGTTTAAAACCGATTAAGGGTCTGGACTAACATCATGGTGCCCCTGAGCAAGGCACTTAACCTCAGGTTACTCCAGAAGGTCTGTCCCTGTAAAGAGGTGTTCATGCTGACGACGATTTCTAGCAACAAAACCATCAGAAGTCATTTGCTTTTTATGAGTGCATGAGCAGAATTGTAAACCATATGATCAACTTTCCTTTGAAATTGCAAATTTCTCTTCATTTATAACTCTTCCTCTAAAAGCACCTGGCAACATTTTGATAAAACTTAACTTATAGATTCAGTTGCAATTAAAACGGATCAAATCAAGTCCCACTCAAGCGTGTGTAAGTGCATTCTAGAAATGCGTTACAGAAGTGCAATTGGTTGCAAAGAGTCCCGGATGGAGATTTACAGTTTGTTTCTTCATCGGAACAGATTTGGAAATATTTAGCATTACATCACTTGCTCAGCAGTGGATGCAATGGGTGCCATCAGTATGGGAGTCCAAACAGCTGATAAAAACATCATAATAATCCACACAATCTAGGAAATTAATTAACATTTTGTGAAGCTTCTGTAACACTTTACAATAAGTAGAGGCGAACAAAGTAGTGAGTGAAGTGAGTTGAGTGAAAGTATAGATACTACTGGTCAAATATTACTCCATTGCAAGTAAAAGTTGTCAACAATAATTTTTGCCTAAGTAAAAGTGTAGAGCACTTTCTTTTAAAAGTACTTAAGTATTATGAGTAAATTTCCGGTCAATGGATAGTTCCATTATTGTTGCATTGTTTTAGGTTATACTTGCAATACCTCATGCCTCTGAAGCAACCTACTGAATACACTGACTAGTTTGTAATATCTGTGTAATAAAGAGCTTTTATGAATGTTAAAAAAATAAATACATACTTTGAGACAGTCATAATGTCATGGATTAGGCAGGAACCAAGAGACCCAATAAGTAATCAAATTCTTTTGAGTAAAATATCTCAGAAGTATTTTGTTATTCACAAAATTGAGCACTCCAGGGCGATTATGAACATGAAATTATTCATCCTTGGCGTCTTCTTTCACAGGAATATAAATAGGAGGGAAAACAAGAACAAAATTCCCTTATTCATCCATCACAATGAAAAAAAACAAAGAATATACAGTATTTCTGATGTGCAGCAAAAGATTATTGATCTTCATAAATTAGTTAAGTGGCTTTAACACTCACCCACCATCACACAAGAAGCATGGTAGTGTCCTGACACAGCTATAGCAGCGTGTACACACATCAAAGTGTATTAATTTATCCACATTTGAATCAAGTGTACAGTGAAATTTCTTTAATCGGAAAAAAATACAAATGAAAACAAATAATTCAACCTGCTAACACAAGCATAGCTAGGCCTATAACTGCCCAACAGGAACACTGCTTTACAAGTCGGTAAAACATTTTGTATTGAAAACAATGGCACTGTCTCTTACAGGTCAATGATAGTCTTTCCATTAACAAATCACATTTAAATCTATTTGTATATCTAAGAACTCTAAGAGAAAGATGTAGGATTTTTTGGAGCAAGCCGTTTACTTCAGACTATTTTCCTGTTATTCCCATCTTTCCAGTATCTGTAATTTAATGACACTCAGTGAGAAGATGCAAGGTTGCAACAGAATGACCTTTATGTCAGATGATCTGTTCAAGATGCCATGCAGAATACGAAGCAGTGAACAATGCCCACTGCTTTTCATTTTACTTTTCTTGCCTTTTCTTTTTTTCAGCAATAATGGGAATCTGCCGAACTCCACTATGTACACATTTGTCTTTTTGACATTCAAGGGGAATATATCAGTACACCTGCTGCATTGTGTTGTTCTGTCAGTGTTTTGCATACTGTAATTGCAGTGATGTCAACTACATCTGATTTAACATTTTAACATTCCCAGCTGAAAACTGCAAAGGTCTAAGGATATAACCATGAGGTACACCACTCTTAAAAATCAGTTGCAACTGCTCTGATCTGCAGTTTGCTCATTTAGTAATGGGATGTCAAGTCCCTGATGGATCAAGGACACTTTAAATGTATTAAAGCAGAGCTTCTTTCAGTAAATAAAGCCTTGACATGCAATCATCTATGTAAGAGCTAAGGAGTAAATAGTGCGACTGATTATAGCATGTCACCCAATGATGTATTAGAGTGATATGCAAATTGCACTGAGAATCAAGTGGTGTGGGAACGTAAAGTGAGTACTTAAAATATAAGCATGGTTTTGCGCATTTGAGGTTGATATCATACAGTACAGTTGTTATGATAAGACTAAGTCAGGTGTGGCTTTCACACAAACATTTTTGGCTGAGCTTTTATATAAACGGTTATCCCAGAACAATTAAATTACTAAGGTTTCAAGACATGTTCCAACCAACAGCAAATTATTTTGTTCCAGCTTTGAAGTAGCTTGCCTTGTTTATGTATTGTAAAGTTATAGTAGATCACCTACAAATTCAGTCATCTAGTGTTTCAAATAGAAGTACATTAAATGACACAGAGTGCTTTTCTAAAAAGCATTATGTGGAATAGATTTACTCTTCTGGCAGACTTTTAGAGCTTGACTGCAATAATAGGATCTGATGTCAATGCCACATACAATATTCTTCTTAAAATAAAAACGTTTAGCTTTTATCTAAACTCTCTCACACACCTATTTACCTTCTACTGTTTTTAAATCTGTGTGCACTATTAAGATGAAAGTACTCAGAACACCACAATTTTCATACCCTCATGCTATAAAACGCAAACACACACCCTTCCAACCCCCAACCAGCAATTACCTCCTACTTTTGCTCTTTTGACAGATGTGATGGAAAGACATTGAGTTCTGGAGCACAACCTGTGAGAACAGTGAGGTAAAATATGAGCATCTTGACGGCTTGTTGCCAATCCAAATGAATGCGAGAGCAGCTAGTTACGCAGGACTCTCTGCTATATTTCACCTCTCGTTGTCATCCTACTGCTGGCAGCAGCATTAAATCTAACACCCTTTTTTTTTACTAGATAAACTTTTACTGATAACCTGAGCACAATGTATGCATCCTGAATGTGGAATGACAGACTAGCTGAGAGAAAGCAACTGAAATCTGTTGTGTTTTTAATACTGTTTAAATTCATGCGCTTCATTCCAGTCAGCTGTGATGTTATTGTTTACACGAATATGAATGCAGCTGTGTGTGATTTGAATAGGGTGACCAGATGTCCAGACAGACCCAATTTCATGAGGTGTGTCTCAATGTCCAGACAAAAACTAAAAATAAAACAAAAATGAAAAACATGAACACGTCCCAGTTTTAGCTGTTAGACTCACTGATGTCAAATAACTTGTCTTCTGTGTATTTCCAGACACTAGTCTCTAGTTCCATTTTTGACATTGCAAGGAAAGAAAGCTGGTTATTTGCTGTAGCAAGGTAATTGAATCACACTTTCATTCTAGAACGTCTTTCTGCGAACAAACTTGGTCCAAATCTGGTGCTCACATCAATAACCACACTAACTTGTTACACAGAGAAATTGATCGGAGTGAAAAGGAAATGAGGGGAAATGAATGTTAATTTTCCATTAATCACATTAATGGAATTAATGGTAAACATCCATTTTATAATAATTATAATTTTCCTTGTTTTAAATATTCTACTTAAGTAGTCTAAACTTCGAAATAACACAATTAGGTATTTTTAGCCTTAATTAATAATACATATATTTTTATTCTCTGTATGAATTACTTAATATGCATTTTGTAAGGTTGTCTAGGTCCATGTGCTGTCTGTGTTTTTGTTTTGATTCTGTCTCACATGTGTTTTGCCCTGTTTGTAACTCCGCTCGTCTCATTAGTGTTTCATATTCTACCAGTTGTGTTTTCCAGGTGTCTTGAATTGTTGATTTACGGTCAGGGGAGCCGTATGAAGGTCCGGTATCTGAATCAGTGCCTTTATCGGATCCTAGCCCCGAATACAGGCCAGAGTGGTCCCCTGAACATCCCTCCTCGATGATATCCTATGACCCAGGATCGGTACAGGCGGGAGGCCTCCCCAAGAATTTATTTTTTGGGGAGGGGTGGGACAGAGATTGAACCTTGGTCTGCCAAGGGTCCAGAACCGCTGTGGCCTGCTAGGTTTTTTTAATAAGTCCTGAGACTCTGCCCCTGCCGGCCTCTCAGACACCCATCCACCCACCCCTTGATATTACTAGGGGGCGCAAGGACACTCCTTCCTGGGGTAGGCATGTAGCGTTATCTAACGTTGTCTAGGTCCATGGGCTGTCTGTGTTTTTGTTTTGATTCTGTCTCACACGTGTTTTGCCCTGTTTGTAACTCATTAGTGTTTAATTCCCTACCAGCTGTGTTTTCCAGGTGTTGTGTATTGCGTCTTGATAATGTTTGTATTTAAATCATGCTGTGTTTAATTCAATGTCAGTCGTTGTTTAAATGTAATGCATCTTGTCGTAGCATTTTCGCCAGTGTGTCCTGCATTCTCAAGTTTAATAAATGTTCAGCCCTTGCCTGTCTGCCTGTCTTTCCCCGCTGGGAAGCGAGACTCGTGACTCGTGACACATTTACACAACTTTCAAACAGTAAAACACTATGGTATTGCCATGAGAGATTTCCTTTAAGCCAAGTCAGTTTTGCTTTTTGCTACAAGATGGTTTACTAAAACTTTGTGACCTTTAAAATTAGTTTCACCAAAAAAATTAATTATACAGTGCGCAGTCATAATTTGTTTCCATCTACAAAGCTAATTTCAAATCAAATCATAAGTTCATGAGAAAAGTAAATCCAACATAGCCTAAGTGTGTACAAACATTTGATAGTTTAGAAGTAAAAACTTGTTACTTGTTCTGTGCGAGACTTTAAGAAATCTGGACACACTACATTTGAAGTCAACTGATGGTATAGCTGTGGACTTTGAGGCTCCACAGTAATTGTGAGATCCGAAACAGCATCTTTAATCTCATCTCAATCTCAATGGAGAGCTGAAATAAATTGTTATCTACCCCTCTTCTCCCTCTCTCTCTTTCCCGTTTCACACTCGGTGTCTCCTCTCTTTTTATGTCTGGGAAAGGGAATGACTGGAGAAGTGTAATTATCAGCGCAGAAATCCATTTACTCCTCAGAGGTGGAGCAGGGCAGAGCGAAGGAGTGCATTACATAACTTTAATCACACCTGTGTCTCATGATTGATTATCCTTAAATACATTTCAGCTCCAGACAATGCAACATTAGCATAGGTGCGCTGAGACACGCAGGCCTTCTCTTTAATTTATTCAGATTGTTTCACAACATTACCACGACAATAAAACCTTTGGACTCTGTTTGATCAATGGCCATCAGTGACCTGATTGTCTGGGTTACCATGTGTCCCTGGGAGACTGCAAAGAGTGTAATATCATGTCTACACCGGATGTTAGTGGTGTGAAGCATCAAAACAAAATCAATTCCATTATAATCAGTGAGAGTGTCCAATGCAGTGTGTCACGTCTTCAGTTGATGGAAGCCTGGCTTCTATCCGTGATGCTCTGAAGTCCACTTTATTCTGTATTTTAAAAAACGTATTTGTTATGTAATTTAATAGTTGTTTAATTGTTTCATAGATAGGGCTTAACCTAACACCGGGGGATACGTTTTTGTATTTCATTAAGCAGACACCTTCGTCCAAAGCAGAAGAATTACTTACTCCAAGGAAGAAAACAAAGTTAAATTGCCCTGAACATCATTTTCTAAAAGAACTTCCCTGGCTTCAACATGTCTTCTAATAGCTAATACAGGAGCACTGGTGAAATAACAATGAACATACTGCTGTATGACAGTACATTCGGCAGCAAAAGTGTGTTGACATTTAGCATTTTCAACATGCAGCGACGTATGTAGCCATGAAATCAGAGATCCGCCCCTTGGCTGTCTGTGTAGACACAGTGTAACGATGTGAGAGAGCTGGATATATACGAGAGTCACCACTGGGTGCAGTTCCCTACAGCATGAATGAGGTAATGAGACAAAACTGTGATTTATTCCCATGTGAATGTGAGGCACAGGCATTTGTACAGGTGAGTCCACCGCAAATGCGAGGCTGCTATGCTGAGACCTGTCAGCTGGCCTCCATCATCTCCTGCATGCCCTCGTATCTCACAGATGTGTCATGTCATTCACTAATGGAAGCCCAATGGCGCACAATAGCACACTACAGGCTTTTACTGCTCGCACTATGCTACCAGGGAAGCCAAGGTCACTTCGGCTTTATAGTGATTCACTTGTCATGTTCTTGTGTGTTGATTTGTGAACTGTGTGGAAAGTTTTGTGCATGCGTAAGGCTGAGGTGTGTGGGAATGGTCACCTTTTGCTTTTCGCAATGAATATCTCATTTTACACCTGATTTTAAAGATTAAAATGCATTTAAAGGAGCATTGCGACTTTTCCTAATTATTTTGGATTTTGTTTATCTCGCCCATCATTTATTCGCCGTATCAGCTATACATATCAGAGAAGCTAAAAGCTCAAAATATTAGCTCCGCTCAAGTCTTATCACCTGAGCTGGAGTCTGATCTTGGGGTCACTGATGCCAAAATGCTTTTGGTTATGGTTTTTGTATTTACTGGACACAACTTGACAGTTTAAATAGGGTTTTGAAGGGTCCAGATATGGATTTGATCCTCCACATTATTATTTAGGTTTTGGCTTTACTAAAAACAAAATGCATGAGATCACATAAGAAAAAACGCCCCTTCCAAAAAGAATTGCACTTAATAGTATGGAATTTGCACTCATACTGTAGTTTATTTCAGAAAACATAAAAAAATTAAATTAAATTTGCAACACAATAGCACATAAAAAGTGCTAGATATGATTTAATGGTGTGTTAATAAATATTACATTTAAAGTTATGTATGTGCTAAGTTGAGACTTCATTATTGCAAATGTGTAATTACAGATATTTAATTACAGATATTTGAATCCATCATACACGTTTCAACAGAAATGATCATGAATTCATTCAGCACTTCACATGAAATAAAACTCTTAAGTTCCACTATTTGCATGTAACATTATCTAAACGATAATACATTTTCAGTTAATTAACTGCGTGCCTGAAAACATGACATTGAGTTCACATTTTTTTCATTACTTTCATAATTAATCCTCTTTTTAAAAGTATGCTACTTATTTTTCACAAAAAAGGGAAGTTCTGAACTTGATCTTCCACAGTTACATTCTGTCAAAATCAATGTATGCCTTTGATTTTATAGAAGCAGCATCTACTGATGTGGGGCTGACGTGAGAATAACTGACTCACTTATATTCCAGCAACGTCAACATCAAGGGTTTGATTCTCTGTGGAAAGCATGCACTGATCAACATATATAAATTGAATGCGACGTAAACCTTCATACTTTGATTAATTATTTGTTTATCATCTTTTAGGAGTGGTAGTTACTTGGTTTTCAGTGTAAAATATTCTCTATGGCTGTTTATAATGTTCCAGCTGAATTTTTTATGGTATAACGTCCTTCGGTTTGTAAGTAATGTATATTCATTTAGTATTTAGAACCCGAATGAAAGTATTTAAAAAGTTGGTCATTCAAAACCTTGACTAATACAGAAAATTGGGTCCCACTTTATATTAAGTTTCCCTAATAACTGTGTACTTGCATAGCAACTAGATGTGTATCTAGTATGTAACCACAGTGTAAGTACACACCGGTACATAGTATCTACAGCTGTAATATTTCTG
>JAUMHQ010000052.1:1508373-1519626 GCA_032361165.1 Enteromius paludinosus | reverse complement strand
CCTGCCGGACCTGGGACTCGAACCCACGACCTTTGGGTTACAGGTCCGACTCTCTATCCATTAGGCCACGACTGCCCTTGGTGCTGTGTTAACAGGCCAAGAGTGACAGTCATGAAGCGAGTCTCCAGGGACCATCTGCGAGGCGGGAGATACAGGTGAACCCTGTAATAGTGGGCCACCTTTACCTATTTACTGCTCTAGTTACTAATGCGTGCTACCAGTCCTATGGATCACCAGCATATGCTGCTTGGCTGTTCCAGATCTCTCACACTTTCACTGAGTTGCTAATCCAATTCGCTTGGATGCACTATATACAGAATAGGGAGCAATTTTGACATACTTTCTAAACCGGACACATCACCACAACTGAACTGCTTCATTATGATTAACTTAGCTGTCTACTTTGCGAGCACACATTTCATTCGCTAACTTCAGTAAACAGATGCTCCATTTCTATTTTTGGTATGCTGTACAGCTTTTCCATTTCATTTTTTTATGTCAAACATATAGAATACAAAAAAATGGCATTTATAGTGTGCGAAAATTGTAATTTTGATTGGTTGGTTGCAAGATTAAACTTGAGCCAGGTTTAAAGACTATTCGGGCAGAACCTTTTATAGCATTATGAATTGATTGACAGAGCAACAGACCAATCAGAACACGGTTTACAGAAATTTTGTCCCTTTAGAATGCAGATTCATCACAAAATGATAGGTGTTTGTATTTATGCCGTCCAAAAACCCATATTGCCTAGAGCGTTTCCAAACATTTGCAGGGCACAGCATATACAGTAAATGTATTTTGTCTGTTACAGTACATCAGCTTAAGCGTAATGTCTCTGGTGTCCTAATCAGACTGCTTGATACCTGCTTGAGCCACAAGAAGTAAAACTGTAGTTCATGAAGTCTTAGAAAAGGTCATTGTAAATGGATTTAGTAGTGAATAGCCTAGCATTACTAGCCCACCAGGTAGACCAACACCAAAACAGCCAATGCTAGACCACTTCTCAGTTGGAATATCGTACACCTTCTCTCTCGCTTTCTTGCAAATGTGGGTATCCAGGGGGGGTTTCGGAGATAGAGATATTCTGTTTATTCTTTTCCTCCGAAGCTGACATTTTAAAACCGTAATGAGGCATGGGATTGGGAAACGCTGTGTGTGTATGGGAGACAGCTGGGCCGGTCTGGTAAAGGAAAAAAGGGCCAAATTTCCATAGTCACAGGAGGACTATCTTTACTCATTCTAAATGTGTTTCCTGTACAACTGATGGCGTTTCCTGTTGTGCGACAGACTCCTCCGCTCCTATAGTTTTTTTTGTTGCCGCTCATTACCCAGACACCAACTTGCGCAGCTGAGAGCCGCCCCATCCTCGTCATGGGCCTTTTGATCAATGAATATACTGCTGTAATGAGAGATGGGAATGTTTGTGACACATTTTTCCACTTGCCTCTGTCTTTTTGCAGGTGTGACATTTGCAGCGAAGGGCTATTTCGATGCTCTGGTGAGAATGGGAGAGCTGGCCAGTGAAAGCCAAGGATCAAAAGACTTGGGTGAGTCTTGCCGTGCTGTTTTAGCTTCGAGGGAGCAGGCGAACTTGTGTGGCTTGATTCGACATGACACCACAAAACACGCACTAATGGAACCACATGCTCCGCAAAGTGCCGATGTTGCTTTCATTAGGCCCGACTGTCAGAATTTGGAGCTTTTTATACTGAACCTTTTTAAATGGGAAGCATTTCAGAGGTAGCTTAAATTATTCCTTGTTTTACTTGCTCAGTTTCTTCAGTTTGCGTGGAAAATGAAGTCAAAGGGCTGACAGCAGTGGATGGGAATTCATCTGCCGTGCTGCAGGGAAACTCACCAATGCATCATTTATGATCCGTTTAAAAAGCAGATCTAGTTGGAGGGTTATAACATCTTGAAATAGCATTTTACTTTCTGCTACGGGAGGCTGTCAGAATTGTTGGCCGGTTCTTTGTTCTGCCAAGGATGTGAGAGTGGGTGTATGTGTGACCCTCAAGATGCTTGTTGCTTATGGGGATTGGCTAGAGGTACGGTGGCAAAATCTACTTTGTATTCGTGATACGGTTTCCATCGTCTGTTGAACTTTCAAGTCCTTTTGGGAATCTTCTTCTACCTCACTACCAAGGGCCTCCAGTGAATTTTGATCCTAGTTGACTTTTTGAGATACTTGGGGATTTACAGGCAGACTGTCAGCCTACTTATATAGATGGTATATTAGTAGTCATTGGGTATTGATATAGTCACCTTTATTTATACAATACAGATTGTGTCAAAGCATTTAAAAGTATCAAATAGAAGAATAGAGTGGCAGTAACATATAATGACAAGATTAAATGTAGGAGTTATTGAATCATTGATCTATTTAGAAGCAAAATTACTTACTATATTTCATAAGGAAGAAACTTGGCGACTATTGTATGTATGTACTGTATAGTATGAAGGATGTCCAGATGCATTACATCTACCATGTTTGCATGTATCTGATTAACTGCCACGGCCTCAAAGTGTCCACTGGATGTCCACCTCAACAGAAGTAGTTCGTCCTCTGCATATTTTTCTGGATACTTCTGTTTTTTAAATGTATTCAGGCAGGCTACTTGTTTGTAATGCTGTTGTATTAAGTAAGTAGACATATATAGATGCCGTGGGTGTCTTTATGAATGGGGCATTGTATTATTCACTTAACCAAATGGGATAGAAAAGTGTTTATCGGAAGTACACATCAGAGTTTTGCCAAATCTAGAATATTATCCTGGTACTTTTTGGCTAAAATTTTCTGAATACAACTGAATAAATACTCTTTTCACATTTGTTTATGTCACTATATAGTAGAAAAGTGTGTTGCCACAGTTTTTTATGAATGAGATGAATCATTCACTCAACCGATTCATTTAAACCCTGTTTAATGAGTGAATCATTAAATAATTTTTTTTAACAAACTGATTAATTAGGAACAAAATGCCACTGATGTATTAAAAAAAGATGCTGCATATGATTTCCACTTTGACTTTGGAATAGGACTGCAATGACTAGGCATCTAATAGTCGATGGCAAAATTCGTCGATAACTAATTTATTAGTCGACGGGTCGTTAGTTGTGTCACCAATGTAACGCGAGGAACCAACAACAGACACAGTGGGAATGGCGTCAGGCCTACTGTGACGGCTCGCACCTCTCGCTTCTTTCGTCTTTGGCGGCTTTTTGCTCACGCTCTAACGGCTCGCTTTCCTGGTGGGCAAACTGGATTTTCCTCGTGACCCACGAGGACACCAGCATGCATCCACGGGGAAGAGACCGGCGCGCTCGGCTTTTAACAGCGGCGGTGATGAGGCTTCATTCAGTTCACTTGGGCCTCATCACACGCCGCCAAATAAGCTCACTCCTGCCGCTCTCCTCTCCACACACCCACTCCAGTCGGGAGCCTGGAGAAGGGCGGCGATAACAATTACATGCATGCACTTTAGTTTATGGAACAGTGTTTATTTATTTTCTTTTCGTTCATATTTGCTAAGCACATAATGCACTTGGAAGCAATAAATGTTATGTCTTATTTTTTTGTGTTTCATCTTTTTAATGGAAGGAAAATGTTAAAAACGAAATATATGAAATATCCAAAAGATACAAACCCATATATTCTTTTTTTTTGCAGTTCATAATGACTAGTCGACTATTGAAATAGTCCAAAGTAGGTTGAATAGCTCTACTTTGGAACTTTTTTATTGGCTGTGCAAAAACCGCATAAAATGTATGCTAAGTTACCCAGTTATAACATCTGTCATGATTTCATCATGTCATTCTAAACGTATAAGACTCGCATCTTTGAAACACGAATTAAGCCATTTTTTTTTATTAAAACTGAGACTCCTGTCCCTCTATTAAAATCCCATTACACCAAAACTTCATAAAGATTGTAAAAAGGAATCCACATGAATCAAGCTGTTTGAAAGGACCGGTTTCATGAAAGTAATCCTCATTTGTGTTTAGAAGATGATCAAAAGTCCAGTTCGAAACCAAATCAGGGTGATTTTATATGAAACAGAATTTTCATGTTTGGGTGAACTATGCTTTTAATTATGCCACATTACAAAATGTCTACATAATCGGTCCTTTTTTGTGGTATAAATGCTGTTTGAAACGGGAATGCAGAGTATGCGGTGAATTTAATTGGCTCGTATCTGTCGCACTGGGTCAGGAGTGTCACATGCGCCAGAGCTGTTGCTCAGGACATGAAAGGCGTATCTACGTGATTTCATTTCCACAGGGAGTTTCCTGGACCGAGGCGCAATGTATAACGCAATCAACAGTGCGGTTCACCTCGCATTTGAACTTGCAAAAGGTATTAGCACTTGAATCCCACTCTCTCTCTCTGACTAAGAGTGAATCACAGAGATAGTCTCAGCCTCAGTCACAGACCCCCTGGACATGCAACACAATGCGGCCCTCTCGAGTTATACTTCATATACACACGACAAATCAGACACTCCCATACAAAAATGCTCTATAGATTTTCAGCAAAATACCATGTAATATACTAGATGCGTGTTAGAAGTTTAATATCTGTCCCGCAGTATTGAATTTACACCTTCTATCTTTGTTTAAATTTCATATTTGATGACACTGGCGATGATTAATACCATCCCTTGCAAGAAAGTTTCCATGGTAACCAAAGTTACTGCCAAGATACCACAATTAATTACTACTGTTCCTGTAAAATAATAATAAATGAATACTGGATCTCATTCAGTACGGTAGAAGAGATCTGAAGAGTGTTGGTCACCAAACAGTTAATGGTAGCCCATGAGTTGCACAGTATTTTTTTATTTCCATACCATGGAGAAGTCAGTGGCTACCGTCAACCGTTTATTGGCCAAAATTCTTCACAATTCCTCTGACAGGATTGGTTTATACAGGTTTGTACATGATGGTAAGGAAATGCCAAAATGTAAATCCCCCCCTTTTAACTTAAATCCAAGCATCCATTGTCTAAATGCAAGATAAGTTAAGTTACAAAATTAAAAACGTAGTTGACTGATGGCTGTTTTGCTCTGTTATTTTCAAATGTAGTTACATGTAGATAATGGGCAGGTGTGGTTTGTGAGAACCTGTGCCATTTTTCGTCAGCAGTGTCACAATAAGTCTTTCTGCTTTGATTAAGTGATGTGCGTGTGTGCGTGCATGCATTCATTACTCAAGAACAAAAGCGTCTGCATTATGCAGTAGAGCAGGAGTGCTCAATCCTGAAGATCTGCAGTAGCTGCTCTCCGTCTGCTTACACAGCTGACTGTAATTTTCTAGTGAACCCAAAAACCTTGATTAGCTGTTTCAGGTGTGTGATTAGAGGAGCAGCTGAACTCTGCAGGAAGGTTACATTCAGGAGAAAAATGGGAGAACTGGATGGGAGAACTCCTGGGAAAACTAGGTTGCTGTTGGCAGAGGTGTTAGAGAGGCCAGCAGGGGTGCTCACCCTGTGGCCTGTGTGGGTCCTAATGCCCCAGTATAGTGACGGGGACACTATACTGTCAATATAGTACCGTCTTTTGGATGAGACTTTAAACCGAGGTCCTGACTCTCTGTGGTCATTAAAAATCCCATGACACTCATCTTAAAGAGTAGGGGTGTAACCCCGGTGTCCTGGCCAAATTCCCACTGGCTCTTGTCTATCATGGCCTCCCAATAATCCCCATCCATTGATTGGCTGTATCTCTCTCCTCTCCACCTGGAGCTGGTGTGTGGTGAGCGCACTGGCGCCGTTGTCCTGTGGCAGCCGTCGCATCATCCAGGTGGATGCTGCACACTGGTGGTGGTTGAGGAGATACCCCCCCACATGATTGTAAAGCGCTTTGGGTGTATGGTAATACACAGTAAACCGCTATATAAATGCATCATTCATTCATTCATTCAGTCATTCATTCATTCAACTAACTGAAAAATACTAATATTACTATATAATAATAATAATAATAATAATAATAATAATAATAATAATGAATTAAATAGAAAATGTAAAGTTATAAAAGTGACGTAAACTAAAATAAAAAAAATAGTGTTAATAATAGCATATAAATAATAACATAACACTAACATAGCCCTGAATATAGTTTAAAAAATTGATTATCGATTTATTCATCAAAAATTAAATGCTGTTGAAAATACATATTAAAATGATTTAATTTAATAATGTTTATATTAATTGATAAAATATTTAGTATAACAACATAATGTCATGTTTTATTAAATTAGCCTCTAGATATTTCTTAAGTAAATATTTATACATTATTAAGTTAAGTCATTATTCAAGTACAGTAAATAAATAGTATCAAGTATTCAACTAAACCACTGTGTAACAGAAAAAAAGGGTGTGTAAATATCATTTTTTCCCTTTTAAAATTTAAATTATACAGGCCCGAACAAGTAGTCATTTTCCTTAATATTTATTGTTGATTTAATAGACTAATTAAACAGTGGTAAGCGTTTTATACTGCGTATTTGCACTGCAAAACCTACAGATATCCAGTTGAGATGATACGTTTTACTTTTGATTCCTTTTTTGAATAGATTTTTTCAATTGAGCATCAACTTGTTACCAAAACACTACTACCTCTGACATCCCTAATGTAAACCATTGATGTTTCTGTTCTTTGTTGCGCCAGGAGGGCAATCTGTGACATTTAGTTCCTCTGCTGGTCAAATGTCACAGGTGTGCATTTACCAGCACTCTCCCGGCTTCAAACGAGACTCATCCAATCGAAAGAGTGGGAACTAATTTTTTTTTTTTTTTTTTTTTTTTTTTGCCTCTCGGCCCACAGCCAAACCTCATTTGAGTTTTCCTATCGAGTCTCTCCCAGAGGAATCGCCCAAGGTTATATCCTCTCCCGTGTCAACAATAGAACTCCACCTGCTCGTGAGAACAGGCCCAACTCAAACACACACATCATAGCGTCACGTCATATTTTATATAATGATAAACTGGCCACTACCGCCGCAGATACTGTACACTACAGCACCGCGGTGACCGCCGACCCCCCGGGGATAATGACAGGGTTCCTTAACTCCACGGAGCGCAGAGCTGAAATGCAAGACGTGCCATTTAGTGACTAACGTCTTCATCTTCATGTCCCGCGCCGTGAGGTGGAACTCTAAATTCTTACGGGCAATTTGCAGTCCTGTGTCTTTCTTTCTCGGTGAGAGAGCCATGGGGGTTCGCTTTGAGACAGACTGTAAATGGTTTCCGCCTACACGCGCTCCTGCTTTTCTCTCTCTCGCTTCATTCCTTGCTGTTTTTCTGATATTTCTCGCATTAAACGCCACACATTCTCTCACATACACACACACACACTTGCATAAACATAGTCACGCACTCATAGTTGAGCCTGGGCAAATATCGTGCCTTCGTATATGGTGTCCTTGGATGCACAAAGCGCTTGCAGTGGAGAGCGCTTCATTCTCATCTGAAAGTGAGGCGCGAGGGAGTGCGTACACACACACACACACACACACACACACACTATTCCTCCCCCTCTCGCATACACTCCCACGCTCACTGGTTTGTTTAGGATAATGATGCCCCTGTCACCACCTCCCACTCATATCCTCCCACCACCACATCTCTTTCTCTGTTTTACTGCCTTCATTACATCACTGTGGCATGCTCTCACCCTTGCACAAGCAGACAGTGCTTGGACTGCACGTAGACGACACATCACAACACGGCTTACGCTTACACCGCATTTTCTCACCACTGTTTTGGTGTTTCGTCACGATTAAAGGAGCGTACTAGTGGAGAGAGAAGAGTATAGTTCCATCAAAACGTGAAAACGTACTCGCCTTTAGGCTCTGGAAAGATGTTGGAGGAGTTTGTTTCTTCATGATGGGTTTGGAGAAATTAATCATTTGCTGATTAAAACATCACAATAATCCACATGAGCCCGGTTCATTAATTAGCATCTTGTGAAGTGAAAAGCTGCACGAAAAA
This sequence comes from Enteromius paludinosus, assembly GCA_032361165.1. Classification (NCBI taxonomy): domain Eukaryota; kingdom Metazoa; phylum Chordata; class Actinopteri; order Cypriniformes; family Cyprinidae; genus Enteromius; species Enteromius paludinosus. Next base: position 1,511,630 of record JAUMHQ010000052.1, on the reverse strand, counting down.
GCTATCAGTGAGAGTTTTTAAGTACTGTTTCTATTGAATCATGTAATTATAATATTGCTTTAGACTGTGATACCGCCTACAAGCAAGGAAGGATATATGGGTGTACTCAAACTAGGCATGGTTGAGGCCGAGGACGATTGGCCTGCACTCACATAGGGCTTCAGCAATCGTGCCGGAGCACGCTTACGTCATTATGGTGCGCCGGTTTCAGGATAAACAGGAAGAGCGTTTACTTTGTGGATAGTAATTTTGAGTCGTGTGGTTCGCGGTGGTCCACAGCCTATTGTTAAACAGGTCTATCGCTTTTGTTGGTTTTGGAGCATAGCAAAAACGTGACTTCACGCGTCCTGTTCCGTGCTCCAGCACGGTTAGCCCTCACGCTACATGCAAGAGTCCAACTGAACCGTGCTCTGGCACACCTCTTCCAAGCGGGCCAGGGTCGGCTAAACGAACCGTGCACGGGACACGGTTCAGAGCACTCACACTAGTCAAACACTAGTTTGGTGGTCAAACGCGCTGCCTATTGTGAGTACACCCTTAAACAAATATATCAGCTGATTCTGATGTGAGAGGACAAAAGGGAGATGAACTTTTCCACTGGAGGAATAAAAAAAAAACCCATTTTATTATGATTTATGAGTTACGTGTTTTAGTCCGAACTGACGGGTTAAAAGTAAATTATCGTAATGATACATTGTTTCTTTCACACAAGCAACTTTTCATTTAAAAAGGTGTTAATTTATGGAGTTAGGATCATGTGGATTACTGTGACTGTATTTCTCAGCTCTTTGGACTGTCGTTCTGACAGCACCCATTCAGTGATGTAATGCTGCATTTCTCCAAACCTGTTCTAACAAGATTTGGAGACATCTACTCTATGGGTGGTTTCAGTTTTGGGTGAACTATGTATCGAAAACCGCATTTAGAAGAAGCCACAGAGGTGAAGTTATTAACAAGTCCATTTTGGAAGGAGTTCGCCCATCTAATCTTCCAGTTAAGAGCCATGCACTTTTGTTTAAGTACTTCTCCTCCTCCCCATTTCCTCCTTTTATGCATATTTATTTATTTATCTTCCTGTATAGGTGGCTATGGCGCTCGAGTAGAATATACTGTACTGTAGTCTCTCTGATTGCAGAAATCAAGCAGAGTCTGTAAACTACAAATGCTATGATTATATGGGCACACAAACTCGTGAGAGTAACTGGCAAATTTGATGGAAAAGCAAGTGCTTTTGTTAAAGTGTGTGCTCCAATTATTCAGTAAAGTATGGTGCGCTTGTACATTTGATGTATTTTAACAGCGTGTACTGTCTAGACCTGTGTACGTCCTGTGTGCACTTCATATAAAAACTGAGGGATGAGTTCAGATCATTTTCTCTGGTAATCTGACATTTTATTGCGCAAATGTTGTTGACAGAGCTACACTGTTATTGAACCCGGAATGTTCCCAGAAATGAGTTTAATATGTGTCTTATTGGATTTTTTATTATGGATGTTTGCAGTGGACTGCACTGTTGCCTCTATAAGTCAGCAAAGGGGAAAAAAAGTAAAGTCTAAAATACAGCCAAGCAAGCAGCATCCTTCGGCGCTTTAGTAAAGTTGCTAGTGAAACAGTTACCATGAGAACAAAGTGTGCTGAAATTTGCCTCTCGCTCTTTTATTCAGATCTGGATGTTGTTTTGATGTTAGGCTTCCGTTTGATGCGATAAATGAAATAATTATCCTTAGTGTCTATTCTTTTTAAATATTCAGTTTCAGTTTCAAGATAAATTATAACTGACTGATTTAATCAAATTTGTATTACGTTCTGCCTTGCACCGTGTCTACACAAGAGCCTGATGATGCGTCACGTCACAGCATGCCACAACAGCTTGACGTCGTCCATATTGAAGGCGACACCACAGTTATACGTCTCTGAATATTTGCTTGCATTAACCTAAGGATTAACTCTGGATCTTACCTCAGTTTCAGTGGGGGGGGGGTTACATTTGAATGAAGCGTTGAGGAGTAGTATATTAATTCCACACTAAATATGAGTATTTGATCATGAAGTATTGATTAGAAACCGAACATGAATTAAAACATCTCAATCTGGCGTCAGATATAGTTAGACGCAAAGAAACAATGGCCCAACAGAAGCCATTCTGTTGATTTATCAATGGACTGAACAGTCACGAGCCTTTAAGCCAATCGGAATGTCAGATGCCTTAATTAATATTCATGAGCTACTGTAAACTCACCCTGACTCTTGCGCCAGGCAGAAAGAAAGTTCCTCAAGAGAGAAGACATGACTCTGAGAAGAAGAATAGCCTTTAGCAATGCTGTGCAAACTTTTTCAAATGGAACTTTTAAGTGGAGCGACTGACATTTGCGGAAAGTTTCGTTTTTAATCTTTTGAATGGTTTCTCATATGAGTGTTTCTATGGCAACTAGATATTTAAAACAGTGAAGTTCCAGAGACAGAACGAAAGTCCCACCTTTCATTTAAAAGAGCCTTAATAATGGCACTGCCTTATTGCTGTCAAAGGTTTTAGCTGTAATTTCAGCTACATTTATAATATCCTTTTTATCGATGAGCTGAAGTATGACAGACTAGATCAAAAATAGCTGTGTCAAGATGGTCGGATGAGTGAACTTATCCCCAGAACCATTTTGATCATTTGAATGTGAAAATAGGCTGCCGAGATATATATATAGATATTTTTTTTTCAGATTGTTTCTGCGCCCGTTCCTATAATGGGGAAAACTGTTACATGATTAGGACTCATCAGCATTTACGCCCCTCTGAGTGGCAAATGATGTGATGATATGCCGTTTTAATTTCCTGTTAGGTCTAAAGCACTTCCTCCGGTGGTTTAGGTCGAGTGGCCAGTGAAGTAGTTCAGAGATATCGATGCAGAAGGAACTCGGTTACACATTTTGCTCCCCAGAGATCCTTGAACGCTGCCTGTGATTAGAGAAGATGGAGAACCCCTTTTATAGTAGTTGCTAAGGCTGGCATCTGTTACCTCAGAAAACCTTGGCATCCGCTACCAAAATCCCTTTCAAGGCAACTCGGTTCACTAAAGTAAATCTTGGGAACAATCTCAGGTAACTACTGTATTTTCAGTCATGCAATGGCAGTTCCTTCTTGATACACTTTGCTTAATGGTTAAATTAAATTATATTCATTAAAGGTGCTATAGAATGGAAAACTGAATTTAGCTTGGCATGGTTGAATAATAAGAGTTCAGTACATGGACATAACATACTGTGAGT
>JAUMHQ010000052.1:1479888-1492123 GCA_032361165.1 Enteromius paludinosus | reverse complement strand
GATGAAAGAACTCGCGCCTCGGTTGGACTCCTGTCATGTCAGAAAGTGGTAAGACTTAGTTTTGTGGACGTTGCCATTGTTGATATTAATTGGGTCACTGTTGCTAACTTTTTTCTTTCGTTTTCTCCGTCTTCTGTAGTTTGCTAGTTTTTGCGCATGTACAATGAATCCGCAGAAAACAAATATTACTATTTTTAACGCGTCACAGGCGCTTATCCTTTCTAATTGAATTCAATTCTCATTTAAAATAATGTTAGTTAACGGTTAATAATTGGTGAACGAGCGTCGGTTGTCGGTTACGAGAAATAACCGAAATGAGCATCCCTAATAACTACCATCCAAGCTATAAACCACTTAAAACCCCCTAGCAACACATAAAAACACATTAAACAAAAAAAAAAAACATCTAGAACACCCTAGCAACAAAAACACCTTAGCTACTCACTAAAAAAAACACTAACTACACACTATAAACCACTTAAAATACCCTAGCAACAATCCACTGAGAACCACTCGTACTGCACCAACCCTATTGAAACACCTTGGCATCCTCTCAGATTGTGTTCTGAAAGTGTGAAAAATCGAGTCACGATTTTGAAGTAGTAACAATAACTGTAGTATCTCTGGTGTTTTGGCAGAAACTACAGTTACCATGGTAATTTATTTATTTATTTTTTTGTATGAGCAAGTGTAGTGGTGTAAAACACAGAGGACATCTGGCATCTCTCTTTCTCATTCACTCACTCGGATACATTTTAGCACACCAAATCTTTCTAACGCAACCCTAAACCGCCTCTGTTGTGCTTCCTTTTGTTTGTAGGGTAAGGACTTGTTAACCCAGAAGATCCCAGTGTGGCAGCAAGCCTGCTCAGACCCCAACAAGCTGCCAGACAGGGCCATGCTACTCGCCCAGCAGATGAGCTCTGGATCTGGCACCCTCCTTTCCAGCCCTCTGCACTCCTCCAAGGGCAACCTGGTCATCTCAGATCCCATTCCTGGAGCTCAACCGCTGCCTGTGCCTCCCGAACTAGCTGCCTTCATGGGCCATCAGGGGGTTAGCAGAGAACATTTGCCTTCTGTTTTACAAGGATTTATTGTCGATTACAATACATATTGTTGATTATAATGCACACAACAGCATTTCAAGCATCTCATGTCTTAATGTGAAAAAGTAAAGGTTCATTTGCATACTGCAGCATTAGCTAAGCGTAGGATGATTCAACCTCTTTAAAACTCATTTCTGCAGGCAGTGCTTTAGTTGAGTGGCCCCTCGCTAGAGCAGAATGCTCACACAATGTTAATACAATAACTAAGCCTCCACAGCAGTAATGCACTCTCTCTCTATCAGCACTGCTGCTGGAGTGATACTCGTATATCACAGAGCTTGTTTAGAAGTCTGGCCTCGTCTGCTGGTTTTAAGAGGTCATGACATGAAATGTTGTATCATTTGAATATGTTCCCTGAGGTTCAGTTGTAATGTTAATAAGGTTTTCGCGCATTTCAACCCTCATTCTGTCCCTCTGTTCCCTTAAAAAGAGTAGCTCACACAAAACTGAAAATCCACTCACAAATGCAAAATGCAGATGTGTTGAATCAGATTTGGAAATGAGAAATTTAGTGGTAATATCACTTGCTCACTGCAGTGAATGGGTACCGTCTAAATTGCTGATTAAAAAAAATACAAAATCACAATGATCCACAAGTCCAATTCAAAATCAGCTGTTTGGACTCTCATTCTGACGGGACCCATTCACTGCAGAGGATCCATCGGTGAACAAGTGATGTAATGATACAGTTCTCCATATCTGTTGATGAAACAAACTCTATCTACATCTTCAGAGTACATACGAAATGGTTCTTCTGTCAAAGTGAATGCCTCTGCTCTTCCGTTTGTCCTGTTGTCAGGAGTAGCTCACTCGCAGACACTCTGTCAGTAATTGAAACTCCCAGACCAAAAAATGCAGGCTTTTGTGTGTCTAGCATCGCTTACTTGGTTATCTGTATGCTTACAGCGGCTAATGGGTCCTGACGGCATGTCTCTGGTGAACGGGACAACGGGGGTCCATGGAGACGACTACTGGACGGAGGGTGGGGTGTCTCAGGGAAGACCACCCTCCCCACAGAATCAGTCCCAAACGCAGAGCCAGCCCCAGAGACAGGTCAGCGACGTCTATTCCAACACCCTGCCTGTTCGCAGGCCCCAGCCCGCTAAAAACAAGACCACTGTGGGTAAGAGAGACCAGCACTGATCTTATGGGCTTTAGTTTTTCATCCCCAGAACAGGGTTATCATCACTAACAAAATTTAAAAAACATTACTAGTCAATTATTAGTTATTTATTATTTATTTATTCACACCCTGATTATTATTATCTCTTTATTTATTTTTTTATCTTTCTCTAGGAGAGACACGAACTCTGCCCAGGTCAAGTTCCATGGCGGCTGGTCTGGAGAAGAACGGACGTTCTCGTGTCCAGGCCATTTTCTCCCACGCCGCTGGAGACAACAGCACCCTTCTGAGCTTCACTGAAGGCGACATCATCACCCTGCTGGTGCCGGAGGCTCGGGACGGCTGGCACTATGGGGAGAATGAGAAAAACAAGATGTAAGCATTCAGTGATGTATAAATTAACAACAGAACTTAGTGGCGGAAATATCAATTTAGTGATGCAAAATTATTTGAAAGTGGAAAAACTTCAGTTGAAAAACAAAATACTGTACTGAGTACTGAATGCCATTTGTGGGTCTCTTGTCCTGTCCATTTCAGATTATTCTCCTGACAAATAGACCCTAGTAATCTCCCATGTGTCTCATCCTGGAGCTTCAAAAGAGATGTCAAACTTTTGCTAAGATGCCAAATCAGTCACATTTATTATGAACCCAGTATGAACACATCTCACCAAATTCTTTAATTCTACCTACATTAGTTTTAGTTCTATACTCTTACTATATATCTTTTTTTTTTAGGATTACTCCCAAAAATCTGGTCAGTAATCACTTACCCCCATGTCATTCCAAATCTGTAAAAGCTTCGTTCATCTTTGGGACACAGTTAAAGATATTTTGTAGGTCTTGTGTCCCATTGAACACACTGTATAAAATACACTGTCAAGGTGCAGTAAAGCACGAAAGACATTGTCCATCTGCCATCAGTGGTTCAGCTGTAACAATACGAAGTGAACAGAATATTTAGCATGGAAAAAGAACAAAAACAATAACTTTACTCAATGATTCGGCACTGTAACGTCAATGTAATACCATTTGAGAGAGCATCGGCTAGACATAGCACATAGCGTACGTTCTTCTGTGTGAGTGTGGCAGATGGAGTATTCTGATGATGTCTTTCATACTTTTCTGGATCTTGAGAGTGCTATTTACTTGGCAGTCAATGACACTAAACGAATAAAGCTTTTACGGGTTTGAAATTGCATGGGGGTAAGTGATTAACGACCAAAATTTCTTTTTGGGCAGTATCCCTTTTTAATTTCTCCTGAGGAAAAAACATCTGAAACTAAACTAATTTTTGATGGAAACAAGCTGGAAGCCCCATTAAATCCTACACTACACTACCCATAATCCTAGAGAGACTGCCTACTTGGATCAGTCACTGTTTCCATGGGAATGAGAACCTTAGCAGCGCCTGCCAGCTTCCATGAGACGTATTTCCCTACACCCTCTAACTATTAATATATTTGCATATATTTAAATATTTAGCAATAAACAAAGACTTACAGTATAGTTGATATGTGCGCAGGGAGTCTTCTCCAGACAGCGTTCTCAGCAGAGATCAATTTCATTACAAGGATGTTTTACTCAGGAGAGTAGTCTGAGAGGAATGATATGAATGATGAATTTTTAAGAATATTTCCAAATAAACCGAGATATTAAACTGTGTATACTTGACACTGGGTTTGAACAACTGTCATGGAGGTTCTAAAGAAAAGCGCTTTCATTTCAGGCGTGGCTGGTTTCCTTTTTCCTACACCCGAGTGCTGCCTGACAGTGATGGTGAGAAGTTAAGAGTCAAGTAAGTACCCTGAAACACTCAGCTTTAACATGCATTTTTGATGATCGGATGACAAATGGATCACTCGTGGACTAGCTGTGTAGAAACACATATCGAAGTTAAACTGAACATTATCATATACATCACTTTCCTAACAGGTTTTGGGCTTTTCTTTTTCTTCTCAGGTGATTTGAAAGGCAACAGATATTGTGCTCTTGCGCTTTGATTAAATCACTTGATTTAATCAACAGTATCTGATTATTAATCAAACGATTTCACTGGATTATGGTTGGAATGCTCATTTCTTTTCTTCCTGTTTCTACTCTTCTAACATCTTTTGTTGAGGAGCTCATAATTTAAGGAAACACAGAATTGATTCCGTTAACACAACCTCAAAAATGAAATACAAATGTTCAAAAATATAGGGTCCGTAGGATTATTTGAAATGTTTTTTGAGAGTAGTGTCTTATGCTCTCCAAGGCTGCATTTATTGGATAATACAGTAAAAACACTAATATTGTCAAATGTTTTCTTTCACATGAAATCATTCTAATATGCTCATTTGTTGCTTATTATTCTTGCTGAAAAGAGTTATGCAGCTTAATATTATGTGCCATTATGAACTTTTTTTTCTTAAATAGAAAGTTCAAAGAGCGGCATTTACTTGAAATACATCTATTAACAAATAAATGTAATGATTAATTGAATGCATCCTTGCTGAATTCAAATAAATAAATAATTAAATCTTACAGATCACTGTTTTTGAACAGTAGTGGGTGGAAGTAGATATTTTCATCTGATCACACTGGAGATGCATTGGAATAAAGGGTTAAATTCAACTACAGCAATAGACTAGCCACATACAAAACACACGTTAATGGCAGGTGTAAAGATGACTGATTGACTGACCTTCATCCTGTAGTCTTCACCATGGGAAGAGCAGCAGCACAGGAAACCTTCTGGAGAGAGAGGACATGTCCTTGCCCATGCCTGACTATGGTCTGACTGCCCGACTGTTGGCACAGAGCCTAACACAGACTCGACCACGTCCCTACAGCATGGCAGGCTTCGCACAGGTACACACACACACATTAGCATTAGACAGGAATCTCTCAGTAATGTCTCCTTTCTTGGGGTTTTTTCTCTTTTGACTGCTCAGAGCTTAATCTATGCGTCAGCTCTTCTTTAATCTGCTCTGTGAGGATTACTGCATGGGGGTTTCTATTAACATGCATGATTTTGGTATAAAATGGATTGCTCATCCTAAAGTTAAATTCAGTTATCGTTTTTACTCAAACACATGACGTTTCGTCAAAAGCTTCATTTTTTTCCATACCGTGAAAGCTTGTTGCCCAAGGGGGGTAAAAAAGCTAAAATAAAAGTGCTTTAGTGGCAACTTTTATTCCCTTTCCCCACGAATTGTGATTGCAGGGGCAGATTATTAATTAATACAGACTAATTGTGCAGTTGTGCACAGCTTTTCTGATATAGTAAACTTGCTCAGTCGCTCACCTGGTACATCAGTGCATATCACATGTGGACCGTTTGGACGCAAGTCCAGTGAAATAACTCACAGTAAAAGTCCAAAGCCTTGTAGAAGCAAGATAAAAAGGCAAGGTGACTCCAGCAAATGTGTTTTCCCACCATTTTTGCTTTTTGTTGGATTAGAGTAGGGTTTAGGTGTACGATATGCACAACAACTAAGTGAAAGCGTTGCCAGATTTGAAAAAAACTGAATGCACTTAGCACCACTCGCTGGACATTTTACAGTAGTACGGGCAAGATAGTAATAGGTGGATTCCTGCCCGGGTTGTTTATTTTTTAATTTTTTATGATATTTGAGTAAAGAGGAAGGTTTTAATTAAAAGCAATGCACAAAGCTATTGTATGGCTTCAAAAGAGTTGTACAGCCACCTTTTATTGCGCTCTTTGTTCGTCCTGAAGGCATATCAGCCCGTGATTCCATGCAGTTTTCACTGTATGAAAATAGAATTGAAACGTTATTCCATTTGGGGGGATATGAGAGTGAGTAAATGAGGGCAGGGTTAGTGTCCCTTTAATACACTGTTGATGCTCTTAAGCTGGAAATAAGCTTCTAAGCCGCACTGAAATGTTGTTGTTTTTTACGAATTCCAGCCAGCGCTAGAGGATTATGACAGTCAGTTTGCCACAAGGTAAGATCGGCTCTTAATGAACAGAAACAACAACACTTAATAAAGTTTTGTGAATTTATCCCAAAATGCCAAAGCTGTACTGCTAATTATAACTCTGTTAGTGAATAGTAGTTAATATCTGTGTTTTTTCCCTTTCTTAGCTCTTGCTTGCTTATGCTAAATGTGCAATGTAGTGCTGATATTTGTTGGGAGACCAACCCTGTTTTATCAGAGAATTGTAAATGGTTTGACAAGAGAAGGTTGTGTGTCTGTCTGTGAGTGGAGCGAACTCACTGTAACCTCATTGTGTGTGTGTGTGTGTGTGTGTGTGTGTGATCCATTAAGGTCAGGATCAGAACTGCTCATAGTCTGTGTACCCTGAACTCATTGTCTGTAGAGTCCTCTAGTTGAGATTCAGTACACTTGTAATAACGTTTCAGGTTCAGCAAAATTGAACGTTTGTGCAGAGCAGACAACAGCTTCATATCAATTCGTCAGTTTATAAAAACGGTGTACAGTAATGCACTTACAATGAAAATGTGTCCGTTACAAGGGTTACACAGAAATGTGAGAAAAATTACGTTAAAGCTAAATTGTGTGCATCTATGTTTTTGCAGTGAGAGTACTGTTTCAAATGCATTATCATTGATGCTCCTGTTGAGGCATTGCTCTCTATTTAACAGCCCTTACCAACCCAACCAGGTAGCAGAATGTACTGGGTTAATGTTTTTTTTCATTGTCATAAGGTTTTTATTTTATTTTTTTGAAGGAAGGAATACTTTCTTTCTGCAAGGACACCAAAAATTGATTAAAAAAGTGACTGAGATGAGATTTATAATGTGACCAAGATTTCTATTTCAGATAAATGCACTTCTTTGATGAAATATATTATGGTTTTCATTAAAAAAATAACATAACATTGACATATTAAAGTGATTTAAGATCCTATATATTTATATATATAATTTTTTTTTTCTTTTTTATGATCCATTTGACACAATGCTCAAATTATAGCCACTGAAAATTCAGCTTTGCAAGACAGAAATATCTATATTTTTTTAAATACAATATATAATACAATTATTTAAAGTTGTAATATTTCACAATATTTCAGTGTTTTTGTTTTTTTCAAAGACATAAAAAAAATCATAAAAGACGCCAACTTTTTAAACAACAGTGTACTACTATAACTTTGCATAGATGCTATTATTATGAGATTGTATCATGTAAAGTTTCTATATTTTTGTAAAAGTCTGTGTGTGATCTGCAGTGTCCTGCCTTATAAATGTCGATTGTCAGTGCATTACTGTGAACCTGATTTAAGGAACAACCACGAACGATTTATGTTGTAGATTATAAATTGTATTCAAGACAGATTATTTCTAGATAGATCTTGACCTGACCTTTTACCAATTTTGATCCTTGGTCTTTTCAATTTGATCGTTGTCAATTGAAAAGGGCACTTTAATGTCTCGTGGCACATTCAGTAGCTGTGCAGTTTGATGTTAGACAGGATGAGGAATAAGCCCCTCCCCTACAGCCTTCACTCCTGCCCATTTGTGGCTGTCTTGTCTTTTCTTCATTTCTCTCTGAATGTGTCCGACCTGGCAAGCTTCCTTCTCTCTTTGTTCCACAGTTCCGATGGCAAATTGATTTCGACAGTGTGAACACAGACAGACTATCAGACACAGATCCGGATAGCACAGGGGCCACGCCCCTACTTCCCTTAGCCCCTCCCCTCTTAAGCTCTGCCTCCACACACTCCTCCTCCAATGGAAGGGGCCAGTCTCATCCCTCCTTTCTGTCCTCTCTTCCTCCCTGCGTCTTGCCGGGGTGATAGTGGCGGTCGCGTGTGGTGGGTCGGGGGGGAACTCTGAGAAGAACGACCGGAACGCAGTCCAACTGCTCGCCTCGCTGCTTTACGGACTCTGATTCGCCTGTAGTGACGCCGCTATGACATCGCTGTGGACTCCAAAGAGACTGCTTACCACTTCCCGTCTTTCATGCATGAGTTTTGCTATGTGGTTGTTTTTTTTAAAAAATGACACCCTCATGTAAAAGTGCCAAAAGAAAAGCAAATTTGGTCTTTTGGAGCAGCTCTCCTCATTCCGAAGCTCTTGCTGAGTGTTTTTCTAAGCAGATGTAATGGGAGCCTCATGCCAAATGAGGAATGTTTTTATTTTATTTTTTTTATTCTTCTTTGTGGTTTAGTTGTGCAGAGTGTATTCTCTCTCTGTGTTTTTGAAGAGCATTTGCGTTTTGTGAATCCCTCATGTATTACCTGGTGCTCCTCTGGTCCAGAGGCTGTGTCGCTTTGTGCCGCAACAAGCTTAGATTTTCCTCCGATTCGCCCACGACATTGGAATGATTGGAAGGAAAATCGAAATTTTCCCTCATTAAACAAGTGCCAAATGAGAGTGGGCCTACGAAACTGGAGTGAAGGTCGCATGAGCTTCAACATCCTCGGGTGGGACTGTGCTGTTCGTCCAGACCTGCACGTGTCCGATCACCCTACATGCATGAAAGAAAAGTGCTCTGAGCAGAAACCTTTTCCCTGTTATCCTGCCTCAGACACCTTGAAGTATGGGATCAGAATAGTATCAAAAGGAGTATTTTGATGGTATGATACACAAATGTGAGACCACAAAAGTTGGTGTGCTCACAAATATTGAAACTCATGAACAGATGAAGCTGGTGTATTTCTTTTCTGAAATCTATTTTCCCTAAAAATATCAAGGTTACACATTTATGCATCATGTGAATATATTCACCTTAGCCTATTCTGAGCCCATACAGAAGTGCCGCCAGCCCATGTCTCTAAAACATTCCCGTTGTAGTATGTTTCCATGCAGTTTTAGGATGCTGACTGACAGATCCTCTGGAGCTGTGGTGTAGTCCTCGCTGTGTTGATGTTCTTTTGTTTCTTCTTCTTTCTTTCTTTTTTTTTTTTTGTTTTTTTTCTTGGAAAATAGACAAACTAGGAAAAATGCACAAGAATTCAGTGTAACAATCACAATATGCATGCTGAGGAGGAACATAGTGAACATTGACCTTGAATGTATGGTGACTTTTTACGAAAGGAATAAATAAATATCTATATATTAATAAAACATTTGTTCAAATGAGCTTCTGCTGATTTTTAATTTGTCATGTTGCATTGGGTGCTGCACGGCTAACCGAGCGGAAAAGACCTTGATTGCGATATCCATCGCATTACAAGATGGGATTTACTGATATATTATTTGATTAAAATCTATACATTTAGAATAAACCAAATAAATATGGCATTAGCAGTTTTGAGACCTTAATACTATTCCGTTTTTTGACTTTCTCACTTGCACCCACATGCTCAACTGGGTCGACCACGGATAAAATCTTGTTGTTTTGAGACCAACGTTTCACGAACCTGAAGAGCACACGGTTCTAATCTGTACCTGTGCATCATGATGTCATGTCTGTATGAATACGTGTCCGTGTTCCTGTGTCTGTGCTTGCCTGCTCGCCTTTTTTCTTCTTCTTATCTTCTAATATCTGACAGCATGCATCTTCTATAAAGAACTGTGAATGATTTGATATTGAAATGTGCTCTTCAAGAGTTCATTGTTTTCCATACACATCTACTAATTGGAGCTCCTAACCAAACTGCTATGGGCAGACTTTTCATTTTGCACTATATTTTGAACCCATTTCATTTCTTGAAGTGCGTTATTGACTCATCTACAAACATAATACTGTGACGTCATCCATAAGCAGTCCAACAGCAACAACAACCAAAAAAAAAAAGCGCCATGTCACAGAGCAAGTAACCTACTGTACGGCCATCGAATGCAACACTAACAGTCATGTGAATGCGGTGGTGGAAATGTAGCCATGCATATCCTCGGTCTGAGCTGAGCTCTCAGGTACAAACCCCTGGACTCTCTTTACTTTCCAGTTTGGGTCCTGAATTGTCCCGGTTCTGAGTGTTGCAGGACCTCCGTAAGTCACCTGCCTCCATCGCTGCTCATGCCCTTTCTTTTCATTTTGGTTTTGTTTTTCGACTCTCATTCGCTGTGCAGCTTAAACGGGCAGTAGGGCTTCACAACTGTTTCGTCTCATGCCGCCACCTGCCTCTCTGGTTGGTCCTTGGCTTTTTTTTGTGTGCGTGAGCTGTAGTTCGCACCAGCCAGAGAGGTCGCAGGTTGCCAGGAAATGGTGTTGGCGCTGGAGGTAACCCCCAATCTAACTCTTGCATGCATCTATCAATGCTGACAGAAGTAACTATGTCTTGTTCCATTTGCATGCCTGCTCCAAACATCCTTCAGATACCTGTTCATAAGTATATGTCAAATGAATCACCGTATGCCTTTCAGCAGTACCTTTCTTCTGTATCCCAAATCAAAGTGCAGTAGAGCTGTTTATGTGTCGTAGAGTTCAGTGGGTCACTAGCGTGGGCCGTGTTGTGGGTATACTGACCGTGTTTGTTCTCCACCCCCTCTCCATCTAGTGACCGTTCCCTGGAGGTCTACCTCAGGCCAAGCATCATGGACGACCGATCCGCTCCTCTCTACTACTAGAGGGGCCATGCAGTGGCCTGTGCACTATGTCGCCCTCTTCTGTTCTGTCTGTGTCATTGCAACAGCATGCGGAGGCAGAGCACTTGCGTTCCCCCGCAGGGCACGGAGGATAGAGCTGGTTGTGTTCTTAAAGGATTAGAATAAAAGATCTTATTTCTGTAGACCGTCAACAGCTTCTCTTAATGGTTTTCTTTGTTAACAAATCAGGCACAACCTGAAATGATGACAGTGTGCTTTTTTGTTTTTGTTTTTACCGAGGGAATGTGTAACCCTGATTGTTTAAACATGAGATCTTTTATTTGAATGAATGTGAAAATGTAAAAAAAAAAAAATTTAAAAAGTGAGTAATTTGGTAGATATTATTTCTATAAATGCAGTTCTATAGGGAAGCCTTTCTTTTTCTGTCGGTTATCTATGTTTTTGTGGCACACGCCTCTATCACTCATTTCAGAAAGCTGAGGGATCTTGATGCTGTGGTCGCTTCGTATTAAACGGACCACTGTGCTTTGCTAAAGTTCTAGTGATGCCTCTGTGAATTCTCTGTCTTTGCAGAGATCTGTACAGTTAATATTAGATGCAATATATAGTGCAATTTTTCATGCAAGCGGCACAAACACAGGAACTGTGCCTTTTTCCTGCTGTTTTGTGCTTAATCTGATTGTCTGTAACTCAACTGGTGTAAGTAAAGGGACATGCTTTATGTGATATTTTGTTCCATTTGATTTTTGTACTTTTATTTGCTTCTACTGTACTTTTTTGTTGTTGTTGTTTTTTCGAAAAATTTCAATGACTGTTATAGATATATAAGGGGGTCTATTTGTCTTCACCTGCTGCTTTTGCTTTTCCACATACTGAGCAATACTGCTTATTAAATATCAAAACTCGCTGAATAATAGTGCAAATATGAAATTGCAGGTTCTGTAAATATATTTTTTGGTTTGTTTCCGCTTGAGGGACTGAAAAGTACTAGAGCAGTGTATATAACCACTGATTTTTTTTGGAAGTGTTACCTGAAAATACAATATCAGCTAGTTTAGATAGTGGTATGAATTACGTGTTTTATATATTAGGGCATCTACCGTGGATCATGTGAGGAAGGTGGGACCGTTGTGTGATTCTTCAATGGAATGGACGACTTTGTGTCTGATCTGCTTTCAAACCAATTTTATAATGTTTTCTTTTTGTTTTGGCTTTTCTGTTTATTCTTATTTATGGAGAACTGCAAATGTATGTGAACAGCCTTGTCTTTTCTGAAATAAAAAAAGCAAATGTTAACTTCCATGCTTCCAGGTTATGCAAATGGCTGAGATCTCCCAGCAGGCACACAACGTTAATAAGCTATTTTATATTTCGTTAAATTTTGTTGCAAGGTCAGGTGACCAAAATCCAACGCAAATTCAACGTCTAATGTTAAAGGTGCCATAGAATGGAAAACTGAATTTATCTTGGCATGGTTGAATACTAACAGTTCAGTACATGGACATAACATACTGTGAGTCTCAAACACCATCGTTTCCTACT
>JAUMHQ010000052.1:1432459-1456193 GCA_032361165.1 Enteromius paludinosus | reverse complement strand
CTAAGCTACATACCTTCTATGTACATATCAGAGAACAATTTACAATATTCTCTCAATGCATTCTATGGCACCTTTAATATTAACAAAAAAATAAAATAAAATGGTAGCTAATTTATGGCAAGCTCAGTGATTGGTCCATCCTGAACACGTGAGCTCTAGCTCGACTGTACAATAATTTACATCTAAATAACATACTAACTGTACACTCCGGAGCCATTGAAGAGGAAATCACACAGTGAGGCGTTTTATTATCATCAGTGAGAAAAAGAGCGCACCAGGGCCTAATGTCCCATTCTAACTGTCGATCGTACATGCTTGTTTTTTGTGTTTCATATAACCAGCTCAGGCAATAGCCCTCGAGGTCCACTTCCAGTTTGCCTTATAAAGCTTGATCAAACCCAGCCGCCTGTAACTTTCTAGTAACCCTGCAGACCTCGATTAGCTTGTTCGGGTCTGTTTGAACGAAGTTGGAGCTCAACTGTGCGAACACGGAGCTATACGATTTGGCCACTAGATGGCACACGCGACGCGCATTCATTGCATTTTTGAATTAGATCCTTTTAGCTCTTAATTGGGCATATTAATTACTTCAAAAATGACCTGAGCCTCCATTTTAGGTTTAGTTTTCATAGCAGACCTGTGTAAAGGTGTTGTTATTTCATATTACAAATTCATATTTAAGTAGATAAATATGCCCTGTAGATTTTTGGGTTAATCATATAGGCTAGTCGAAAGCTTCATATATATGCTATGTTTATATACTGTTTAAATATAGACTACAAGTTCATTTGATTCAGTTGACTATGTCGGAATTTAACCTAACGCACATTATCCTGAATAGTGACTGATTTCAAGATTATAGAAATGACACCCTTCCTAACATCTTTAACAATTATTAGCTGCTTGTAACTTACAAACTAGTATTAGCTTACGTTCACAATATGTCTTTCATCTTAAATCTAGCTCAATGATATTCATCTAAAGAAATTTCAGATTATTATATAGGCTGTTTGACACCTATAAGGAACCGGTCAATCGGTTTCTTTTAAACCGCATATCAGGCAGAAAAAAAACAGTTTCTTTGAATCTAAAAGAGTGAGATACTGCTGTGTACGACTGTATATGTTTTTGGTCTTCTTGCAACCCTCCTTGATGTTTCCCCCCTCCAGAAGTCATTCATTGTGCGCGCGCAGCTTGCGTCTTCATCACATAAAGCGCGCGCCTGAACATCACACACACACACACACACGGTCTGGCAATGCTTCTGCGCCACTGCCTGCATTTGGACTATAACACTAAAGTTTGGCTTCTGGAGCACTGGTGCCCGTCCTCTTCTTCAAAGGTATTTTGATGTTACCAACAGAAATCTCAGGAGGAGTGTGTTTCAGCACTAGGTAAGTGCACGGGACCGAGCATCACCTGCTGTCACCTATACTTGAACTTTTCGTAGAGCGCGTTAACATAAAAAACAACAACATGCATGATCATTTCTCCTGACTTTTAGCATATTGTCTTCTGTAATCTAGGCTACATTTTACAGAAATGCGTTTTTGCTGCGCTGGTGTTAATAAATGTACTTCTACATTAATTTATTTTCATTTAACATTGCCTTTTATGTCTGATAGCTACTTTAAGAGGTCTGGATTTAATCAAACCTGAGCCTGTATTTCATGAGTTTAGCTTAGGCTAGATTATAGGAAAAAATCACGGACGAGTGTCAGAATTTTAAATTGAAGTAATATTTTAAAAAAATATAAATAAATTATATAAATCAACTAACGAACTTTAGAAATGAGGTAACTCTACGGTAGCCTGCTTGAGTGTTTCTGTGGGTTTTACAAATGGTTTGGTTTCGAGTAAACAATTAAGATAAAATAGGCATCATAATCGAAAGCGCTGCTATTTTGCGCATAGCCTAAATTAAATCAATAATTGAATGCATGCTGTCAATATTCACGTTGCGCTTTTCATCTCGTCACATCACAGGACACTTACATCTCTCGTCATGGAGCAGCTTCAAATGAAAATGAACACACAACTTTAATAGAAATCATCAATATCAAATAGCATCGGTTTAGTGTCGTAACTTTTTAACACTTGCGAATGATTGGTTGTTTTTTTCCCACCTAAACATGGCCTAGATCGGCCGCAATCATCATAATTAAGCTATTCCCTTTATAAGACGACATTTGGGCCATATTGTAGCCCACCTACATTTAACAGACAGTATTAAAATAGGTCTATATTTTCGGTATAGCTCCATAAATAAATCAATAATGTTAAGATATGTAAATAATATACTCATGCCTCGACATAAGCGTGATTATTCCTCATTATTGAGATTGATTATAACCCGTTATTAGATCCTATATTTTTAATAATCAAATCATCCAATTATCTGCATTAAAAATTGGGGAAAGAGATCCGACACGCAGTGTGTGATTTCTGCTGTGAGGAAATAATATTTCAAATGCAACTTTAAATTTCCAAGGAAAGGGGATTAACGATAATACCCTAATAATATAGCCGCCAACAAAAATAATAGCCTAGCTAAAAAATAAATAAATTTAAAAAAAGGCTATTCTAAAAGGAAAGGAGGCAATAAAATACAAATTAAGAATTTGATTTCCCTCAATTTTTCATCTCAAATAGCCTACATATTTACTGTGAAAGCGCCTTTTATTTTAAATGACAACAATCACAACCGTCGTCCGTTATCATTTTTGAGGCAATAGGCTTCCTGTTTTAAATGTGATGTTTTTGTGCCTTCTTGTTTTGCCAAAACTAAAGCTCTCGTGAGCGGAAACGTGGCTCCCGAAGCCAGCCGCGCGCCTTAGACCGGACAATTCACCTGCGCGAGCGCGAAACACATCCAGTCCTGCTCGCGCGCTCATCAAACACTTCACCTGTTAAAGAATCAAATAAAAGAAGTCATGTCTTTCTTCAAACAGATAGACTACGAGAGAAAGCGTGTGAAGAACGTGGCTAGACTGAAAAAGAGCTGAATGTTAAAAAAGATCAAACTTGGCAGCGTCGACGCAGAACTTGACATTTTTCCAAGCATCACGAGATTACATGCAGGCCTATCGTAGCCTGCCGTTTCTGACTTTACACACCGTTAAATCACATAATATAAGTATACCAACATATTTGGCCTTTTATATTTAGTAAAACCTAAAGAGAAAAACGGCGACTCAAGTTCAACCTCTCCAGCAGCCGTGACAAAGACACTTACCCGAACACAAAACACCTTGGCTGCTAAACATTTTACTAAAATACCGCGGGAAACATTAATTAAACTACGTACAATGCCATTTAAAAACTCTACACATAACCGACATAGTAACATAGATATATAAAATATAGTAAATAGATATAAACAGACATAGGCCTATTTAGATTAAACATAAACAAATACATGCTTCTTGAAAGGAATTGTGGGAACACCCTTTTCCCCATAAGCTCCGAGACTATATTTTTACTTAAAAAAAAAACATAATTTACAGAAAATGACATGTAATGCTATTTTAAAAATAGGCCTATAATATTTCATATTAGCCTTTTTTTTAAATGTACATATTTTACAATGACCAATAAAATGGGCCAACACTGGACCTGGTTGTGGCTTCTACTAATGAAACTAATGATGCTCCATTTCTTCACAGATTATAGTAGGTGTGTGTGTGTGTGTGTGTGTGTTTTACGCAAATACAACAATAAAATAGGATAACACTAAGCAATTACAAGCAGCTTACAATAGTTCCACATGATCACACAGACCGACTGCTGTCTTTACATGCGAGTCTTTGTTATGTTGCTGTTTTTCAGTCAGCACTCCAAAGAAGGAAGGAACGGAATGAAAACAGAAGAAAACCAGTCATGTCTTCAGCAGGCCCCCTCCGCCACACCTTACGGTGAGACCCCTATTCTTCACTGAACGATTCTCAGTTATTCCAGATTGATATCAGCGCTGTGACGCTAGTGTGTGTGTGTCCCGTCAGCTGACACCTGTTCTGTTCTCCTCCACCAGAGCACGTGGGAGGAGGTGAGGTGTGTGCAGGGTGCGAGTCTCCCATCGCGGACCGCTTCCTCCTGCGCGTCAATGAACTGTCCTGGCACGAGACGTGTGTCAAGTGTGCAGTGTGTCGCAGCGCGCTGAGTGGGACCTGCTACTGTCGAGACCGCTTGCTCTACTGCAAGCATGATTACGAGAAGTAAGACAGTTATATCTGTATGCACTCCATCAAACATTGATCTTTTGGTCATGCTGATGCTCTGTTGTGGAAAATAAGGAAGGACTTTATTTGGTTAGACTTTATTTTAAGGTGTCTTTGTTACTCATGTTACATGTACTTACTATTATAATAACAATAAATTATTAACCAAGCAATCATGACCATGTAGCACATGCATACTAATTAACATTGCTCAGTACTTAAATGTATAATTATACTGTGACAGGGGCACCTTAACATAAAGAATAACCCTTTATTATAAGGTATCGCAGTTGCGATACAAACAAGTACTGAGTAATATTAGGATTACATTGTATTGTATTTTTAGTACGCATGATGTGTAACACGGACACTGTTGCTGGAAAAGACCCTTCGCAGGGAGAGTGACTGACAGGCGATCTGACCAATCATAATGCAGGATCTGCCAAAACAAACCAGACTGTAGAGTAGATTGTCGTCGGTGGACTTGAACTTGAACTGCTTGACAAGATACTAGATACTTTCTGGTGTCCATTCATCTTTATTTTGTGCTAGAACTAGTAGTAAGGGGAAACGATGATCGGTTTGCATGCCGCTCGAACTGAAATTGGTAATAAATGACCAAAACTGAAAGCTGAGGCTTTGTTTCATACCAGAAGTAACCTGCCCTGTCTTGTCTGTCGGCGTCTTTGTACATAATGGGTAAATAATGACAGAATTGAAATTTTTGGGTGAACTATCCCTTTAACTGCTGGTTCTCTGGTGAATCATTCTGTATCAGTTGGGGTCAGAGGGAGATTCCGAGAAACCATAATTTCCCAGTGACATCAGCAGGAGCGCGGACAGTTGAAGGACGATATTGTGGCCTGTTATCGCTGTTGTGAGAAGTGTCAGACACCGTGTGGACACTCCCTCTGTTGCTGACATCTGGAAGCCAACCGAAAGGAATAAGACGGACAGGAGGGAATAAAAGAGCTTCGAAAAGTTAGCAGGAAGAATTCCCAGAGGGAATATAAAATAATTCTATACATGTTCCCTGAAAGATAGATCACCTGAGAATCCAGGACTGTTTCGGGGTATGAAATTACCATACTAACTGCTTTTCTTCTCACCGTTGAAGAAAAATGGGACCACAGATTTGATAATTGTTTTGCATGGGTGCTTGCAGCGAGGATGTCGTAACGAGGGTAAAAGTGATCAACGATTACAAATGAGATGGCTGTTCTGGGATCAGAGCAAGCTGGAGTTTGGTCAGTTTGCATTATTATCATTTACATACAGTTTTTTACTATGTGCTGGAGGTTTAAGTTTAATTTTGTAAGTGAAGGCAGTAAGAATGTATAAAGAGGCTGTGGTGTGGTATGTGGTGTATTTATGGAGGAGACTTGGCACACTGTTGTGTGGGTGACCTTGAGTGAATCCATAACAGTATCTCCTTGTGTTCTCGCTGTCTGTCCGTCAGCACCCACCGCTCCTGCCCCTTTACCAGTGCTCCATCTACAGCAGGTGTGCGCGCTCCATTTCTGGGGTGCCAAGAAATCTTTGAATGTGCAAAAAAAAAAAAAAAAACGGACATTTTTTCTGTTAAAATATATCATCAGGTAATGAAAAAAAAACATTTTTGATGTGGAAAAACCTACAGTTCTTAGTTATGTTAAATGAGAAAATATTATTTAAAATAAGTGAATCATTACACCAGCAAAATTCAGGCAGAAACAAGCATACTCACAAAAATAATGGGTTTTTGGTTCCTCAAAGAACCTTTCAGTGAAGGTTTAAAAAAAACAAAACAGTTTTTTATGAGTGTGAAGAACATTTTAATAATCTTAAGAACCTTTTTCCACTATTAAAAAGTCTCTGTGGAATTAAAAAATTCTTTGGGTGTTTAAGGTTCTTCATAAAGCCATCAATAACCTTTATTTTTAAGAGTGTGCTTAAAGTCAGTATTAAATGGCATTTAATTTCATATATGTATGACATGCTTCCAAGTAAAAAAGAAGATGTAGGACAAGGACTTTTTTTTTCAATCTAGGACAAAACTAATTCCAGAATTTCACTCGAGTTATTAAAATTGTATTATTTTTTAAAAATAGTTATATGCATGAATTAATCGCTCGCAACAGGATCAATAACAAGCATTTAAAAAATAGCTACATTTTCATTACATGCCTACTTGGGATCACAAAAAGCAGATACCAAATGCCAAAGAAGGAGTTGTAGCCTATAAGGGGTTGATTTCAGATTATTTGATTATGAAATATAACTAAGACCAGACATTTTCTACTTGAAATAAAGTACATAAAAGACATTGAACATGCAAAGAGCATCAGCTTTAAGATCACAACCGTATGACGAGTCTTTACAACACTTACGTGTTCACGTCATCAGAAATCGGACTTTCATTCACTCTAATTTTTCATGCAATACCTCTTCACTGAACCGAAACCAAACTCCAAGCCAAAGCCCTATTCATTAAACCCACAAACATTAGCTAACATCCCTGAAATGGTCAAATTCTCTCCATCACTGTCTTCCTGGCCGACTTCGACACACACACAGCCATCAGATAACCACGCAGCCCAGCCTAGTGAAACCAGTCCCAGACCAATAAAGGCTCTCAGCCCCAGGGTACGGTGCCTGGATCCCTGGCAGAAAATTAGACTAGCGAGGGTCTCGGAGGCCTATCAGAGCGGAGACAGGGGAGCGGATATTTAAGATGCCCCAAGTTTAATAGATCACTCTGCGGGGTGGGAAACAGAACGAAAACAGCCCCCAGTGTGTAAAGAGATGCTAGTAAGAACAAAAAAAATCACAAATGAGAACTCCTTAATATCTTG
This sequence comes from Enteromius paludinosus, assembly GCA_032361165.1. Taxonomy (NCBI): domain Eukaryota; kingdom Metazoa; phylum Chordata; class Actinopteri; order Cypriniformes; family Cyprinidae; genus Enteromius; species Enteromius paludinosus. Next base: position 1,449,142 of record JAUMHQ010000052.1, on the reverse strand, counting down.
CTTGTTTCTCCTAGACAGCAAATTGAGATTTTGGCTAAAGACCCATGCTTCTCAGACTGCTCTTGAGGAAAAGACACAATTAGAGCATGTGTCTTTTTTTTAATACTGTCCTGAAATGTGCATGGATTTGATAAAATATAAAAAATTCAAATGTTAAATGTCATTTTCATATGTCATATGTCATATTCCTGACTGCCATTGATCAGTGTCAATCAAGTTTGATTGTTTTATTGTCTTTGAAAAGCAAACACAATTAAAAAAAATTCAAGATTATTTGCATCCAAAACATTTTTTTTTCTTTATATATGTATGTGCTGTGTATGCATAAATACAAACACACAAATGCAGCATATATTTTAAAAAATGGACATATTTATATTAATATAAATTTTTGCTATACCATAGCAGTACATTTTTTTCTTAAATGTATACATGCACGTGTGTGTTTTTATGTATATACAGTATAATAATAAATACAAATAAATAATATAATAAAAATATACACAGCACACACCCATACATTATGTAAATAAAAATAAATAAATAAATGTGGAAGCAATTATTCGTGATTAATTGTTTGACAGCAGTCATTTTTTTTATGAGAAACATTTAAGACAAAGATACGATTGATTCTATTGAATATGCATTCAGATGATATTCAGATGATACATAATGCTGATTAGCACAAAACATTGTTTCCAGTTGTCCCTCCATGTCTTAAAACCGCAGAAATCTGGGTAAAGGGAAAATGAAGGAATGGTAAAATATTCACTGTTATTCACAGCTCAAATAATATACACAGTTCAACAGAATAAGTGACCCAAATGACCCATTAGACCCCAAAATCAAAGAGCAAACAGTGCTAATATACACTATCTTGACCATTATCTCAGCTGGCCAGACACCGATTCCTCTTTTCAAGCTTCAGCCATTATAAATAGCACAAATAGCTCATAAACAGCCATTGAGATTGTATTCTCACTAAAGGGTTGGATACGTCATGAATTAACAAACAGATTGTAAACATTACCTTTATTTTGACCGTTTTTTTTAAGGGCAAATGACTTTCTGTTGACAGACACACATTAAACCCAACATATTCCTTTAAACGCATTCCCATTTGCTTTGATCAACAACACAGTAATACACTTTTCTGTGTCAGTCGTTTACAGTAACACCATTCTACCGAGTCATTATAGTCGATGGTTACCCCAAATCTTCACCTTCTGCTCGGTCTTTCTTCTTCCTCCCCGCGCATCTCTCCTCCAGCTCGTCCATCACTGTCTGATTTCTAATAATATTTCTGTTCCAAACTTCATTTCCTACTTGTTGAGATTTATAGCCGTGATGACACCAATCAGTTTATCTCTCCATTTATCCCACATTTTCGCTTAATCATCTCTCTGCTCGCTGTCTCTTTGTGTCTGTGGGAACGGGGAGGGGGTGGAGGGGTCTTGATTGGGAACGCTGCTAATTATGTTCTTAGACATGACTACAAGCTGTGTTGTGGTTAGAGAGTTGCTGTACTGTCAGACAGGGATATGACACATGGGCTGTGGTGTGGGACGCTGCCGTACCTCGGCGGGTCTACAGAGTCGGTATAGTGCTTGCTGATTCGTTCTATCATTCATACTGTACTTAAATTCAGCCAGGGACAATGCAATAAAAGCAACAATCGGTTGAAGTGTAAATCTGGGGCTTTCTTCAAACCGGGCACGAGCAGTTTACAGGTTTGGACTGACGCCAGAGTGAGTAAATGATGACAAAATTGTACTATTTCTTTCAAAAAACTGTTTTGGGAAGCAAAAATGGTTGTTCTATGGCATCACTTGAAAAAAGAGTGTAGGTGGTGTAGTTTTAAACGCGTAACCTTTTGGCAAATATGTTTACATAAGGACATGAACACATTGTGGAAGTTCAAACCAAGCAAAAAGAAAAATGACCAATAGCCTTATAAATAATATTCCCATTTGAAGTTCCCATTGAAGCCAAGGTTTCCACAGCAGTGCCATAGAAGAACCATTTTGGGTTCCTTAAAGAACCTTTCAGTGAACACTTCTTCAAAGAACTACTTGTTTATTAGTTTGAAGGACACTTTAATGATCTTTTTTTCCACTGTAAAGAACCTTTTGCGGAACGGAAAGATTCCATGGATGTTAAAAGTTCTTAATGGAACCTCGGATGCCAATAAAGAGCCTTTATGTATACGTATCAGGCAATGATAGAGAGAGAGAAGAGCGGACAGTGAAGGAGAGCTCAGGGGATGTCAGAAGGCCACGGAGGTGACAAACAGAGGTGCAGAGAGGAAGATGACAGAGGAAGAGGAGAGATGAGCTCGAGGTGTCTCCTCTTGTGATATTGCCACTGTTTTTGCATAATGTGTGATGAGTCTCCATCACCTCGCCTCCCGCACAACAATTTCATTAAAGACAGCTAATAAATGTTTCATGGCAGAACAAGCTGCTCGCCTTGGCTTTATTAAATCTGAGATAATAAAAGAAGAACGGCAAAAAATGAAAGCGGGAGGGGGAGAGATAGGAAGAGTGCCATAGATATCCTCAAACAGGGCTGCCGTATCTTCTGTTTCTGGGGCAACGAATCCCCCGTCCCCCCTCTACGCGTCTTTTTTTTTTTTTCTCGCCTTGCCACAGAGAGACAGGAAATGAGAATCTGGCTGACAGGATATTGCGTTCTGGTGGCCTGGGGATTAGCTGTTTTATCCAAACACACACTCGCAGACTCACTCTCGCCTCACACAACTCAACACATCGATCCTGTCGGTCCCTGAACCCTTGAGTATCACACACACACAGAAACACGAGGGATGCAGGAAACTGACGTGTGATTTTGTAACGTATGGACAGGTTATGTCTGTCTGTCGGAGAATGCATCAGCACACCAATAGTGCATATTCGTCACCAAAATAAGTGTGAAATTATCTCGCCCATCATATTCTAGACTGTCAGAATCAGGATTTCATACAAACCTTTGTTCTGTTATGAGGATGAGACATCAGTGGAAATGCTGAAATTTCTTCTGTGGAACAAAAAAGGGGGGTTGGGGGTGGATTGAAAAAAATGTCATCCGTATTATGGAAGTCAGTCGTTTTGGACCCCATTGACATTTATTATACAGATACAAATAATTGGCATTTTCTACATACCTTTTTGTGTCTCAAAGAAGGAAAAAGTCACACAGGCTTGAAAAAACACGAGGGTGAGATTACCCGAAAGATTCTAAAGAACTAAATGTTCTTTTTTTATGCAGTTTTCTTTTTATAATTTGAGCCATTTAGATGTTTTAAGTAGATTTTTGGTCACCTGACCAGGACTTTTACAGCATTGGCAGGCCACTGCAAGGCACAGTCATCCCGGAAAATATACTGAGACACAAAGTTTGTTGCATGGAGTTCGTTTCTCTGCATCCAGAACGTCCGGTCCATTCCAGGATCAGATATTGGCTGAACATTTCTCTGTTCTATTGGTGCAAATCCAGAACAAATGATTAGTAAATCATACCGTTATCATTTATGAATTGTTTTTGCGCTACACTTTACAATAAGGCCCCATAATATAGGATACGTTAATGCATTTACTTGCATTAACAATGAGCAATATATTTGTTACAGTGTTGCTTATGTTAGTTATTAAAAAATACTGTTATGAAATAATAGCACCAGATATATAGTAAAAAATTATAATACGATAACTTAGTGTATATTATTTCTTCTTTCAGACAGATACAGTAACAATAATGTCCTGGTTCTTCCAAGTTTAATAATGGCAGTGAATGCGAGTCGAGATTCTGAGGCCGAAGAAAGTGCGTCTATGCATTAAATATGATTATTTCTCTTCCACAAACACATGGCTTCACTTCAGAAGGCCTTTATAAACCCCCCAGAACTGTGTGGAGGTGGCTTCAAAATCTCGACACCCATCATAAAGCTTGCAAGCTTGTCCAGGACGTTTTTTAATATGACACTAATTGTATTCGTCAGAAAGAAGAAAGTCATGCACATCTAGGATGGCCTGAGGGTGAGTAAATCAAGGGGTAATTTTCATTTTGGCGTGAACTATCCCTTTAACTAATATTTTCTTAACCTATGATTTTTTCACGATCATCTAAAAACACTAAGTCTCATTAATACACCACAAGGCATCATAAGAAATGCTTTATTGCCACCTTGATATACAGTACACTTTCTAATAACCCTTTTGAAGCGTTCTTCATATGACTAGCAATCTGTAAATTTGAACTGAAGTCAGTGGAGAGTGTTTTACAGCATACAATGACACTATTAGTTGTGTCATTAGCATAAACCCAAAAGTTACGATGTGTCTCAGTGCAATCAAACATAATTAGGCAATTACAGTAGGCATGCCACTAGTTGATTGTGTTTTTTGTTGAGTGCCATTTGCATGGCAAGTACAAAAAAACGTGTTTTTTTTTAGCAAGTACGCACTGAAGTGTGCATCTATGACATGATTGGGGCAGTATAATATGTGTCAGTACTGAATGGTTTAGCTGCTCACCTGTGCTTTCTCTTTTGCGTGCGAGTGGTCTGATGTGTACATTTTTATCAGCTACCTGTTGGTTTTCTCATATTTCATCATTGTGAATATTGGTGTGTCGGGGGGGGAGGGAGGGCGGCGGGAGTGGGTTGTGGGGAATGCTGGGAGATTTTAATAACGCAGAAGCAGTGCAGTGAGATTTAATAAAAGAAGATGATGTGATTACTGAACCCTGGCTCTGAGCCACCTTCCCTCACAGCAATATCCGCTCTCTTTCTTTCTCTCTCGCTTATACACACACACACACATCGCACCAACCCTTGCAATTATGTGTACATGTATGATTTACATACTGCTTCCATATATTTATATACAAAGATGCACCGAAGTCTGCGAGACAAACCTCGCAACTATGACAGTAAGTGTTTGATTATGTAAAATTATGTGTTCATGCATGGATTAGGCCCCCACACTATGGTTTGGCTATAGATTCATGTACAACTTTATTGAATTGACATCATGAACACAGATTGTACGTTCATAGTGCGTGATTGCCTTCCCGCAATCATAATTTGTTTCCCCCAAGATAGTTTTATCCTCGGTGAACTCTGGTTTTTAGGTCTGTGCATGTTATTTCTGTAACTGTCATGTTTAAAGTGTCTTTTTGCAGTGGTGTTTTTTTGGTTTTTTTTCAGTTTAAAAAGTTTGCGGGTCAATGTCATGGCCTGGTGATTTTCAGGTCACGTTTCACCTCAAAATCAATATGAAAATATCAGTGAATTATATTTTTAGCGTAAAACAAATTGAGCCTACTTTATGACCAGTAAAGTGTTTTCACATAGTGATAATATTTTCATGATAATTAAATATATTTGACCTCAACTACTTCTCATTTTTTTGCATTATTTTACTGACAATTGTGACTTGGAATATTACCTATAAAAAATATAATTTACACTCATTTGAGTTTTGAGGTGAAATATGACAGGTTTCATGAGATTCACTTTTGGAGTGAGTTTCTGTATGAGTTTTGCTGAGGGTTTTTTAGAGTTGGTCTGCTTTGATCTGGGTGTAGTAGGTGGTGATTTGGGTAATTTGGCATTTTTGGCAGATGGATTGAGACAGATTAGCCATAGCAGCTGCGTTTCGGACAGGATCATCACATCCGTGCAGATTAGAGGCTATAATGTGTGGACCTGGCTGCCTCTCCCTTCAGCAGATTTCTGATATGACACCTTCATCTTCTGCACTCCTCAACACGCACACACACACACACACACCAGAACTCCTGCCATCCGTCTCTGCAACTGTCATGAAGTCTGTGTTATCCATCAAATGTGCATTTCATCTGTTCCTCACCTCCAACATGTTTTGTGTTTATCAAACTTTAACTTTTATTTGCACATACTGTATGAGTTAAATGTCCTTGGTGGTCCCTGCTAATGCAGGTATCTGCTAATTAGGGGTCTAAACTGTATTAAACCTGAGTATTAAAGGAATAACTCTAGTCAGAATTTTAATTTTGGTGGAGATATTTCTTTAAAAAAAAGCTTGTCCTACATCGTGATACATAAAATTGGGCTGCGTTTTACCATGTTCACCTTTTTGACCAAAAAATTGCATTGAAGGAAGTTCCCGAGACCACAATCCTAAAACCTTTTGACTTGGGACAGTAGAATATCCTACAACAACAAAAATAATGTCGCTGTCCGGTTCAGGTGTGTGACAGTAACTTCACTCTGGTTTGTCACATTTTGTGTGAATTTGGCTTAATGAAATGTGCAGGAGGATTAGATTGTCATCGACACCGTATGAGCGTTTACAGGTTCATCTGTGGGTACCTGTCAATATTTATGAGAGTACATGAGCACGGCTGTATAAAGGTGCTGGTAAATGTGTGTGTGTGTGTGTGGGTATGGTGTGTTTATTCGAGTGTGTGAAAAAGAGAGAGGAGAGATTAACCCCATGCTATCCTCAATCCCTGGTTATGAGTTTACAGCGTCTGTCTGGGCATCGCACTGTTTAAACAACAATCTAATTAATCCTGTCTTTATTAGTTTCACGGAGCTGGGGAGGGAGGCTGGGAGCGAGAGAGGGAGGACAGGGAATTCTGGCAGAAAATATCAAGCGGCGAGGGAGGGGAGAGAGAGGAGGAAAAAACTAGGGGTTTGGTGGGGATTGAGGAGCGAGAGTGCCTTTAAAACCAATTGTGATGCTGATGAGCTATTTAGAAAGAAAACAGCTTTTAAAGAGAGTAAGAGGTAATTCTCAGGGTTGGTGGCAGGACAAATGACTTCTTAATGCATTTGCTCACTTCTGCCCCGTACTTGCCTGTATTTGCTAATCATTTTGGAAATTCTTTAGGTTTGAAAATATTTACCATAGCGCATGGTGCCAGCAACACCAAAGTCATGGGTTCAATTCCCGAGTGACACACTGCTAAAATGTAAAACACCTCTATCTATCGATATATCTATCTATCTATCCATCTATCTATCTATATATATATATATTTCTTTTTTTAAGTAAGCAGACTATTTACATAAATGCATATAAATTGTTACTCTGAATCTATCAATAATTAATCTTAAAAGATTATGTTTGTATGCTTTTATGTTCAAAGCTTGGTAGTTTTTAGTTTCAAAACATAAAATGCAGTGCAATAAAATGATTGTGAAATAATTTATTCCTCAAAAGCCATATTTGATCAATTTTAATATTAATTTTCTATAAAAAATGCTATATGGATTAGTCATTAAACATAAGTGGGTTCAATCTAGTAAATGTTTATGTTTTTTTAACATTGTTTAGTAAGGTTTTGACCATTTAGTAGTGTTAGGAATGTGCATCAAATGTAATACAGCAGGCTTTAAAGGGTTAAATGATACATTTTTGTCTAGATGTCACACAGGCAACTAGTCTGTTGTTAAATATTGCCCCCCAGTGTTACAGACAAAACATTGCATAAAGTGAGCATTCAGGAACATGTCAGTAATATGTGTGTATGTGTGTGTGTGTCAGGTTGTTTGTGCGGAAGTGCAGTGCTTGTCTTCAGGCGATCGGCCGCTCGGAGCTCATCATGCGTGTGCTGGGACAGGTGTACCACCTGGGCTGCTTCAGCTGCTGTGAGTGTGAGCGCCGGCTGCAGAGAGGTGATGAGTTTGTGCTAAAGGAGGGACAGCTGCTCTGCCGGGGAGACTATGAGAAGGAGAGAGAAATGCTGGCTGCCATCAGTCCGGCCCCAACCGAATCAGGTAACCTCAGTGACCTCGCCGAAGGCCGTGTATAATTACAGAAGAGATGTTAACGTAGTCCAGAAATGACTCTCTTCACTTTTAAGCCAATGCTCCAATTCCCTTTGCAGTAAAGAGTGAGGATGAGGATGGTGGTGGTGTCTCTGTTGGGGGGAAGGCTGGGGATGATGGGAAGGAGCACAAGAGATCCAAGAGACCACGTACCATCCTGACCACACAACAGCGGCGTGCCTTTAAGGCTTCCTTTGAGGTGTCTTCCAAACCCTGCAGAAAGGTCAGCAGTCACGGGCCCCTCGTGTGCATTATATGTGGAAACGGTATGTATGTACATCTCATGCGTATACCGTTGTTGCAGGTCAGAGAAACTCTAGCCGCTGAGACTGGACTGACGGTGAGAGTCGTGCAGGTGTGGTTCCAAAATCAGAGAGCAAAGGTAGGCTGGCATCATGTTTTGATGAATTCAGAAAACTTTTCTATTTGAAACACTACATTCTGTTTCACTGTGATTTACCTAGGTAGACAAGCAAAAGCAGCATCACTTTACAATCAATAAATGAGTCTTATTCTTAGAACATGGCTTGGCAGAGTATAGTTAAAATGAACTGTAAGGCATAAAACTTTTATGTAACTGTATATTTTTGACACACAGGTAGACTGAACAGAAAGACAGAAAGAAAGGTAGACAGACAGGCAGGTACAGACAGACACACAGGTAGACAGAACAGACAGATAGGGATAGACAGACAGGTAGAGACAGACAGAGAGACAGTTAGAGACAGACAGGCAGGTAGGTAGACAGAGACAGACAGAGAGACAAACAGACAGGTAGCCAGAGGCAGACAGACAGACAGACAGGTAGGTAGACAGAGACAGACAGACAGGTAGGTAGACAGCGACGGACAGGGAGACAGAGACAGACAGACAGGTAGGTAGACAGACAGAGAGACAGTTAGACAGAGACAGACAGGCAGGCAGGTAGGTAGGTAGACAGACAGGTAGGTAAACAGAGACAGACAGGGAGACAGAGACAGACAGAGAGACAAACAGGTAGCCAGAGGCAGACAGACAGACAGACAGACAGGTAGGTAGACAGACAGAGAGACAGTTAGACAGAGACAGACAGGCAGGTAGGTAGACAGAGACAGACAGGGAGACAGAGACAGACAGGCAGGTAGGTAGACAGACAGAGAGACAGACGGACAGGTAGTTAGACAGACAGAGAGACAGACGGACAGGTAGGTAGACAGAGAGAGAGACAGTTAGACAGAGACAGACAGGTAGGTAGACAGACAGAGAGACAGTTAGACAGAGACAGACAGGCAGGCAGGTAGGTAGACAGAGACAGACAGGGAGACAGAGACAGACAGACAGGCAGGTAGGTAGACAGACAGGTAGGTAGACAGAGACAGACAGACAGGTAGGTAGACAGAGACAGACCGACAGGTAGGTAGACAGCGACAGACAGGGAGACCGAGACAGAGAGACAGTTAGACAGAGACAGACAGGCAGGTAGGTAGAAAGACAGGTAGGTAGACAGATACAGACAGACAGGTAGGTAGACAGACAGAGAGACAGACAGGCAGGTAGGTAGACAGACAGAGAGACAGACGGACAGGTAGGTAGACAGACAGAGAGACAGGCAGACAGGTAGGTAGACAGACAGAGACAGACAGACAGGCAGCAGTAGTCAGACAGGTAGGTAGGTAGGTAGACAGAGACAGACAGACAGGTAGGTAGACCGAGACCGACAGACAGACAGACAGGTAGGTAGACAGACAAACAGAGACAGACAGAGAGACAAACAGACAGGTAGCCAGCAGTAGTCAGACAGGTGGGTAGGTAGGTAGGTAGAAAGACAGATAAACGTTTTGTAGCCTGCAGTGATGGCTCGATGCCTTTGTCCACATTAGGGATTTCCTGGCATGTCAGACAGATGGGGTCTCCGGCATATTCTACACCCATGAGTGTAATTAAATTCAAATGAATGGTTGTCATTGTGAATGCACTTTCAGAGCTTGTACTTTCGTACTACTAGATGGAAATGTTGTTCCAGGACATGTGGATGTAAATAAACTGTTGTTTTTGTGAGTTCAGATGAAGAAGATCGCTCGCAGACAACAGCAGCAGCAGCAACAGCAAGAACAGGAGCAGATGGGCGGGACCAGGAGGGGCCCAAGCAGAGGGGGCCGCCAGAGTAACGATGACAGCGAGGGTAAGACACGGACACAACTGTATAAAATGGCTTGATGCAAGTTGTGAACCTGGCTCTGTCTCTCCACAGATGGCTCCAGCAGTCACGGACTGGACGGCCTGCTCTCATATTCCTCTCTGCCACGCCAACAACTGCTGGCTTTGGATCCCAACATATACGGTACAGAGCAGTTCCGACACGGCCTCACGCCACCGAATCTAGGCCCCGAGCAGATGCACTCCTACGGTAAGGATCTCCCACTGCATCTACTCCAGCATTGCTTATTCTTTTCAGTTACTGTTTGTATTTAAACGTCGACTTCCTTTCAGACTCAGAGACAGTTTTCCATGACTTGGACAGCGACGGAAGCCTCAGTCATCTCGGGGACTGTCTCTTGTCGACTGCCGAGGCTGGAGTTCTGGCAGGGCGGATAGGAAATCCCATTGATCGCCTCTACTCGATGCAAAACTCCTACTTTACCTCATGACCCTGGTTCCACCTACCTAAAGCGCTCCTCCACCACTGCAGAGGGCAACAAGCAGATTGAGTCTTTCTGGAGGCGTCTTGCATCGTCACAATTAATCGAATCCCCCAATCGTATCTTAGCCGTGCCAATAAAGCTTTGACGAACCAAACCAAGACAGGGTCACACCCTTAAAATTCAATTAGACGTGGACAGAATGGGAATTCACTGGAAAAACGTGTGTTATATCAAACATATGCACTATTTTTTCGCTTTATTTCGCTCAAACATAACAGGCATTTAAGGGAAGCTGTTCATGTAAGTGTTACCTCACCCTCTGCTCGCTGCACAGCTGAGAAACTGATCAAGGCTATATCCGAAATCAACCTCTATCCCCTCATTCGCTTCTGTAGTGACTTATTTTTGCAAGCCAAAACCCATTATTTGAACACTTCCGGTCCAGTTGTCCTAAAGTACATTTTTTGTTGGGGGGATGAAATGCTTGAAATGAGGTCTGTGGTTAACAGAAGCACAAAATATTTCCACAACGTAAAATACAAGCAGTATACCTCACTAATGTTTTTTTTACGCTTTAAAACTTGTTAACAAGTGGCTAAATGGGACATTTGGGTCCAAGTAATTGCTTCCATGGCCTCATTGCATTTATAATCGCTAACTCAAACATTAAGGGAAGATATTTTTTTAGATTCACACTTCAGCCGATTGTAATTAGGATTTAAAATTCATAAAAAGTTCATTCGTGAAGATTGTCGTGACAAACAAAACATGTAGCCATTATAGACTTTTCTTGGCCACAGAGCTTATTTTTCGCTACTGAAAAACGCTACTTGGTTTATGCTGTCGAAGCAGGGTTATGCAAACGTCTGGATTGACCTGCAAAAATACATAATCGCTGTCTAGCCAATTTATTTTTTGCAACGTGGATGTAAGTCGTTTTCTGTGAATGTGCGGGACTTCTGGTTCATTGGCCTCTGTAGGGAAATAAAGAGAAGAATAGCAAAGTGCTGTAAACGGCAAAACAGTTTGCACTACCAACCAGCGTGTTCATAATTAAGATAATACGTTAAAATAATATGGTTAGACACCAAGCGAACTGTTTTGTACAGCTAAAAATAACTGGAAAGCCAGACGTATTCAATTTACAAATGGACGAAAAATGAAGTGAATATAGACCACTGAATGAGTGAACGAAACCAGCACAAATGGCCGTCCCCTCAAATAGCACACAAGGGGTTAACTGAGGTGATTTCAGACACAGCCCAAGTCAGCTTCACATCACTTAATATATACTGCCTTGCCATCTTAACGTCCATCTCGAATAAGCTTTTATTGAAAGCTAACGTGAAAACCAAAAGAGTCTAGCATGCTGGCGTAGGTCAAATGTACATTAATATTTCTGGTAAAGAAACTATGTTTATTAAAGGTGCACTCAGTTTTTGTGCGTTGAACTGTCCTGGACTTACACTGACACCCAGTGGTGTGGATGCAGCATCACACAAACACAAAAGCAAGGTTATTGTAGCAGATTAAGAGCTGCTGCAATATAAATATAAACATGTAAAATAGCTTTTACTAGTCTTCATGTTACTGTATTTTAAAAAGCATTGTTTTTTTGCGTGTGAAGTTTACTGAGTGCACCTTTAACACGGATTTAACTTTAATATTAAAAATGTCGACAGCTAGTATTTTCTCCGGAGAAATTTAAGTTGGTAGGTTGCTAACTATTTTAAGTTTCTCAGACAGGGAATTTGAAGCCGCCTTAACTGTGCATTACACAATTAAAGGAAAATATATATATATATATTCAAAAGAAAACAAGAAAATGAAACGTCAAAGCTGAGGCATATACACATAGAAAATATCAGCGAGGGAGTCTCGACAGGGTTCAGAGATTAAAGGAGGCACACATACCACAGTGCTCAGTCAACACGATCAAAACACACATCCCTGCTCGATTAAAGCGAGGTTTGACAAATCTGGAGAATTATGATAGAGCCAAACCACGAAAGAGATTTTTTTTTTATTTCATTCTAATTTCAGGTTTTGGACACAGGGTAGATTTCCTCTGATGAAAAAGCGAGACGTGAAAGATATCAAGGGCCTTGACTTTTTCTGCCTCGGCTGTAGGCTTTAAATGGCCAGGCATCAGGTAGAATGTAGGAATGCGCTCTAATCTCCAAACCGAGGCGAGGAAATAATCAGGGTTACTGCCGTTACAGGGTTGATAATATACACGACATTATCTCTTTAGTACTGACAAGGAAAAAAAAATAGCACAAAGTAATAAAAAAAATACCCCTAAAGTGTTACAGGACTTGTACAATTTTGTGCTTTATTGTAATATACTAAACGTGTTGGTCACATGACTGTTGTTGTAATTAGCTCTATTGTTATACGTGTAGTTATTTACTTCACTTCTTTTAACTCATTACCTTCCCGTTGGATATTTTTAACGACAACAACAGCATTGGAATATTTATGTTGCAGCATGAGACACTGTATATGTGAAATGTTTTATTTATATTGAAGAATGTACCGCAGATTTGCACCATCTGCTAAAGAAACCCTTCACAATCCTGACAAACTGAAATGTAGTTTTTAGTACACTGGACACGAGTCGCTGGTCAATCACGTCTTCATGAAGCATTTTGTGATACTGGACCGTTTCGTTTCGAGTGGTGTGACCGCGGTGGTGACAGCTGTTTCTTTTGGTGTGATCACTTTCAGTGAATGTGTTTTTGTGTACAGTGTTCTCGGTTTTCCAATATAACTCGTCATTTGAAACGCTGACGCTTGAGTGTGTAATTAATGCCTCGTGAGCTCTGGTAAGCGCGCGATTCCGGTAAAACGGTTACATTGTGTTCCGCTTTTGATAAACGGGACACATGAAAGGTTCGTTTAGCTCAATGGTCAAAGGTTCAAAAGCCGTGTCCTCCCTCCCGATAACCAGGCAGCCCTAATCTAAAGCCTCCCTACAGGCTTTTGTTATTGGACGCAGGGAACCGGTGGAAATGTGAGGGGGAGATATTACATTCCTGCATTCTTTGGTTTAATATTATACAGTAGTATAATAGGTAAGGAGAAAAACAGCCAAACAAGGACGAACAGGAATCAAGAAAAAGCTGTTATTAAATGACATAAACCTAAAAGTCAACGTATTAGAGTTCATTATGTTTCCATTGCACTGAAGGGAATTAATATAGATCCAAAAATAGTTCACATTTTAAGCTATTTTTAAAAAATATAGAATTCTTGTAACAATTAAATATGGTGGCATATAACAGCATGTTCATCTGAAATTAATTATAGAATTGCTAACTAATATTTGTTTTAATTTGCTATTAGTATTAAATAAAAAAAAATAATTAAATAATATTTAGAATGCAGATTTAGATTAAAAAAATATTCTAATACAGGCCAAATCAAGTCTAGCAAAAACAAACATTTTATTTTAGAAACGACATCATGCAAAGAGTGCAGAGTGCATGTGAATGACATTTTTAAAGCTTTTATGTAAAATAGGACTTTAAAAAGTGCAGAGAAGTTAGAAATGAGTATTTTATTGCAACTTCATGTTTTGGTACCACACTGCAAAATAAATGCTTTCCTAGATTTGCGTCTTGTTTTCAGCCAAAATATCTAGGAATTCTTAAAAGTCTTGTTTTCAGAAGAAAAAAACTAGTCAAAATGAAGTGAGTTTATGCTTAGAACAAGCTAAATATTACTAACTATTTCAAACAGAAAACAATCTGAGCTAGAAAAGCATTTTTTTGCAGCGTAAAAGCTCATATATAGTATGAAACGTTCCATTCACAAAAGAAAACAAGGATTAAAAACATCACATTAAATATTTTGGAAAACAAAAGTGTGCAAAAGACAGAGGTTTGTTTCTTTTGTGTGTGTGTGTTGCAGTTCTTCAAAGATAATCAGCTTCTCTGCAGCCCGTGTCTTCCCGGTATTGAGTATAAAGCACCGGTGTTATTGTCCTCATTATCCAGAACAGTGACAAAAAAATAAATAAATATCTATGTGGGCTGCGGCGCAGCATTTGCTGTTGGAAGAAAGTGTTCAAAATATTTTGACTCATTGTACTTAGTCATGTGTTCAGGTATAATTATAGAAATGCAGACTTTACTGCTGACCTATTTGTGAAAGGTCGACGGTCTCAACACAGGCGAGGAAACGTGCGAGGGGAGGTTGACAAGCTTCGGCAGAGCTCTGGTTCTCCCGCAGACAGCGCTCAAACACTGAAAACTCACCGGCGCAGTCGCTCCGGATCTTCCTGATCACAGGACTGCATCGAGACGGAAGAAAAACCTCATAAATATGGTGCTTCCTATTTTTCAATATTCATTCAGCTATAGAAAACTACACTGAGCTATTGGAAAATAAACTAACGTTTAACAACCAGAAATTAAAAATTAATTAAATGCAGCATGTTGGTTAAGTAAGCTTGATTTGGTGGCGAAGGTGAAATTTTATTAGGGTTTTGAATGTGTTGTAACTCGTACTGTCAAACAATAAGTTACAAATGATCATTCGCATTCAAAATAAAAGTTTTTTTTGTGTATATATTTATTAAGTGTATATATATGAAAACACACATGCATGTACATACTTTAAGAAAATAGGTATTTATTAAATATAATTTATATTATAAATAAATATATGAATGTAGACATTTAAATGCATGTGAATATATACTGTGTGTGTTCATATATACACAATATGTGTACACGGAACACACACACACATGATAAAAACTTTTATTTTGTATGCATTTATATGCATTTGACAGCACTAATTGTAACTAAATATTACATTTTTATAATGATTGTCACAGATCTAAATCTGATAAAACAACAGCTTTAATGTGGGGAAGAAACACATTTATATCAATCGTATAAATAAGAATAAACAACTATGCTTGGCAAAGAGAATGCAGATGCTTTTGTGTGAGAGACATACTGTGATGAAGTGCACTGCGCCACCTTCAGCTTCAGGTCGACACACTTCTCTTGCCATGTTGCTGGATGGGAGACGACACATGTACCATATTCCTCCAGCTCCTTCTGGCAGTATTTGGTCGTGATGGCCATTGCTGCCTCCCTGTTGTAACACAGTTTAATAACATGTATTTAATTGACCGACATGCAAACGAACACAGCAGGTCAATGAGCACTAACACGAAGGAAAGCAAATAAATTCGTTAAGAAGAGTTCTGGGGTTATTTTATTACACAATACACTGCTGGTCATTTTAGGAAACGGAGTTGAAGCAATGCTTGGCTTGCTATCAGAGCGCTGCCGTCGTTTTACAATGTAAGTACGATAAGTGTAGCGGTCGATTCGTTAAACAAGTATTGAACACACCGCTGTGAGTCGGAAGTACTTACATGTTGAATTCACTCGGGTCTCGTGAAGGTTACTATCACGCACATGTGCAAAGGGAACGTCCGCGCTCTCGCCGGAGGCATTCTATTGGTCAATATGTACGCTTGCGCTAATCTTATTGGTCGTATCACTGGTTGCGTGAACGAGTGGGCGTGGCTTCGGAGATAACGCAATTCTTAAAAAAAAAAAAAAAAACAGTTAAGCAGCCATAGTTTTGCGCTATTGTGTTGATCAATTTTCTTTATTATTAATTTTAATGTGTATTGAATAAACATCAAAGACACAAGAGAAGAAAGAGGATAAAACGTATTATACTCATATATATACGTTATACATACGTTACAAGAGTTAAGCAGGTTATATGTGCCATCAGAGGAATCTCTAACACTCACTAGTTTCAAAAACTTGCCACTCTTATTAAGTTTAGCATAATAAGAAATGTAAAAAACAGGGAAAATTGCACGTATATATTAATGTACTTCATTATATCGATTTTAATGGTCAAAAATGATTGCCATAGGAAATGAATGGGAAATATTGAAAATGCGATTTTGGCCTTGCAATGAACAAATCAGCCAAGTCGAAACAGTCTTTGATAATGTAAATATTTATATCCAAATTCCAAAGTGTGCCAAAAATGATTAGGATTTTACGTAAAGATCTCTGAAGTTATTTTGTAAAACTCATACCTTAAATTGTTTGATTATATGCATTTCTAAGAACTTCATTTGGACAACTAATATTTAGATTATGATTATTTTTATTTTGCACCCTCCGATTCCAGATTTTCAAAAAGTTGTATCTCAGCCAAATATTGTCCTATCCTAAGAAGCCATAAACCTTACATCAG